>JAMAJY010000022.1:270471-546632 GCA_023628775.1 Lecanicillium sp. S3808
ATTATTTTTTTTTTTCTTTGTTTTTTTTGTTTTTTCTTTTTGTCACACACGCATACAAAATTTTATATAAAAAAAAAAAAAAAAAAAAAAAAAAAAAAAAGAGAGAGAGAGAGAGAGAGAGAGAGAGAGAGAGAGAGAGAGAGAGTGGCGCTACGATTACTGGCTAGCTGCAGGAAACTGCAGGCGACACGGCACGGTCTTGCCTAATTGGCCTGTGTTCATTTGTTCGCGCCTGCCTCATTCCCAAGCCTGTCCCTGTTTGCCTGAGCCCCAACGAACAGCTGCGCTGCATCATCAAGAACTCCCGGAGTCCCCTCTTCTACTCGTATGTACAAGTGCGGTGATCAAGCACAAAGGTCAAAATATCCGTTAGCGACCCAAAATCGATGCAGGGTGAGCTGTCCCTGCAGGGAGGCATCAAGGCCACAAAAGCCGACATCTACGCTGCGCCACGCTACACTTTAAGCGAGCTACATATCCGTGTTCGTCAACTAATTACAACATACTCGTACATTATTGGACGGCCTTCGGTTAAGACAGAGTTCCCATCTTCTTGTCATGCCCCATCATATCCGCAGGGAACTCCAGCCACAGACGTGGTGGCTCAGGTGCCTTTCTTCAATTCCTTGCCAAGCATGGAGTGCCGACAAATCCTCGTCTGTGTTGGCACGAGTCTCTATGGGGCTTCGATGGCTAATTTTATCATCAACATGACATGCACCACGGCCTGCCGATGAGGTCTCGATGAGCCCGCCAAGTGCTCAACAACAGGGCTCTTCACTGGTCCACATATCACCCCCGACACTAGCGACCCTGCTTGTCCCAGCAGCGCGGAACCTGCCCCCAACTTGTCCGAGGCGTGTGTCCCGCCGTAAATCTTCGGGTAAATAAAGTACCCCATACAATACGGAGCAGAGCTTGCGCCACAACCATTGACATGTCTTCAGTGCCGACATGAAGTGGGATTTTCGCCGCCAGGCAGGTCGCATTGGACAATTTGCTAGACTCGGCCGATGCCCACCTCTCCGTCTCTCCACTCAAGCCCATCTCGTGTGTCTACGAATGCTCTCATCAACTGCGGATACTATGAGCTTCTTGAGCTTCAGGTGGTTCCCCATTGCAAAAAGAGAGACCTCAATGATGCTACCTTACGAGTTCGCACTAGTAGTCCTCCTGCAGGCCAAGGAATCAATCTCTCGGGTTGCATTTCATCCGTCATGGAAGTCTCAGGCTGTTCAGCGCTCAACACCGCCAACCCCGGCGAGCGTAGCACTCTTTAGCCTGGCTAATGCAGGTCCGTGAGATTCTGGAGTGTTACGTACTAGGTACTTCTTCTTGTTGCGAAGAAATGCAACCATCTGGAACTTTAAACCCCGTCGAATAGCGCATCGATGTCTGCGGAACCCGGTTGCATCGGCACCCCATCGCTGTTGTATTCATGGCCACCCCTGAGCTACTCGAAGCTTTGGACAGCCCTGTTTCATCTAATATGTATATTGTACATATATTTGACCTCGACGGCCTTGCCATCTTTCTTGGGCAGCGTTAAGCCTGCGGTGGTTAAGCCAAGTTGGCTTCCACGCTTTTCTTGTGGAAGAATATACAGAGGATTTGGTCAATTCGACGGGAAACACCGATAGAGCATAAAGGGGTGGGCCAGAAATACTCGTAGGCTGCTGGTTTATCCACGCAGACCCAACATTTCTCTTTTGTTTGGCGCCAGCACCTACCCGCACCTACCTCCCGGCTGACTCCTTCACGCTATTACTATTCACATATTGAATGGGGTACAACTACGAGTACACAATGCTGACCACTCCAGGCATAGGATGGGGCAACAAGGACGCTAATGACAATTCCTTGCCGCTACGGCCCTGTTAGCGTCCGCTCAAGGCGACATAGCGTGTCGGTAGACGCGCATGGGTCTTTGTTGCTGGAGATGTTTCCAGCTTCTCACGGCCTCGCCGGGGGCACGGCTTTGAGCTGGCAGGGGCCGGTTCAGCATGTCTTTACGCTTCCAACCGCGATGGATCTAACGGAAAGCCGTTTGTGTAGTCGTATATATGACAGCTCCCTATCCCACCGCTGCTAGCCATTCCATTTTGTCAGTTGTTGCGGGTGATAGTTCTTATTCCTTCAGACGTCAAACAGCCGTTGCACCCCCTCTCGTTTTATACAACAATTTCTTTTCTGTCTGTGACTCTCTAGTCACCAATTCAATCATGGCCATCCAAAGGTCTATTGTGGCCGTCGCCACGGCCCTCTCCCTCGTTTCCTTTACTCAGGCAACCAACTACGAGTACCCTCCTTGTACTGACAAGTACACGCCTTTCACCAGCGATGGCTGCTACACCAACGCTGACAACGCTCTAATTCTGCGCTCCAGTGCCCCTAGTCAGGGCATGACTGTTGAGAAATGCACTGCTATCTGCAAGGGTAT
Organism: Lecanicillium sp. S3808; assembly: GCA_023628775.1. Taxonomy (NCBI): domain Eukaryota; kingdom Fungi; phylum Ascomycota; class Sordariomycetes; order Hypocreales; family Cordycipitaceae; genus Lecanicillium; species Lecanicillium sp. S3808. Next base: position 272,912 of record JAMAJY010000022.1, read on the forward strand.
GTTACGATTCCTGTAGCAAACACATTTGGAGTATTGGAATAGCTTTACTAACCTGCGTCCAAACCAACAGGCAATGCATTCCGCTATGCCGGTCTCACTTACTATGGAGTCTGCTACTGCGGCAACACCGTAGATGGCGAGAAGACTGATGACTCCAAGTGCAACCTGCCTTGCGACGGCGATCACTCTCAGACCTGTGGTGGTTCTGGTACTCTCTCCCTCTGGGAGGACCCAACCTACACCAAGACACCGGAGCAGGTCTCTGTCGATGATTACCAGGCTGAAGGATGCTATGTCGACAACTACAAGAACTTTGGCCGCGCTCTCCCTTACCCTATGCACATTGATGCTGAGGCTTTTACAACTCAGAAGTGTATTGGCGCCTGCAAGGACGCTGGCTTCCCCATTGCCGGTACCGAGTATGGCAGTAAGTTGGCATTCAATCCGCGCTTGGGCATTCAATGATGTACGCTAACACTCCTATTTTTACAGGCGAATGCTACTGTGGCAACCTTTTGACCAACACCGTCAAGGCTGACGATGGCGACTGCAATGTTCCTTGCGGTGGCGATGCTTCGCAGACTTGCGGAGGTGGTAACCGCCTGAATATCTACGAGGCTAAGGATCTCGAGTCTACTGAGCCCTGCCCCGGCAATGGCAATCCTCCCGGTGGCACAACTACACAGCCTACTCAAGAGCCTACTACCAAGCCAACTCAGGAGCCCACCACCAAGCCTACCGAGGAACCAACAACCAAGCCGACTACCAAGCCTACTGAGCAGCCTACCACCAGGCCGACTACCAAGCCCACGGAGCAGCCTACCACCAAGCCGACTACCAAGCCTACTGAGCACCCTACCACCAAGCCAACTACTAAGCCGACTACCAAGCCTACCACCACCAAGGGCCCCAACACCACTTCCAAGCCCGGCTGGACTACTACCACCAAGGGTCCCGAGATCTGCACCACCACCGTCGTCACATCTCCTCAGTGTGAGCACCAGATTGGAAAGTGGTGCCTTCCTCCTACCCCTGAATGGACCTCCAAGGGAGAGTGCAACAAGATTTGGAAGCAATGTGAGCTCCACGTCTTCTCTTGCTTCAACGAGGCTGGTTACCCAGACAGTTTGAACTGCTATGACTTTGCCGACTGGTGCAAGAAGCTCGGAAGCTACTGCAAGGCCTGTGACACTAGCAAGAACTGCAACAAGCTGGATTGGTGGATTAAGGAACAGCCCGGCCATGGTAGCCCTGGCACGACTAAGACTGTCACCACGGCTTGCACTGCTACTGGCACCAAGCCTCCTGTCACCAAGACTACTGCCATGACCACCAAGCCTACCACGGAATGCCCTCCCCAGCCTACCAACGTGTGCAAGCAGCCCACCTCCAAGGACTGCGACTATGGCCCTGGCAACCCCGTCGGTGGTGTTCCTCTGCCCATTGTTAACTGCAACGATATCAAGTCTGACTGGCACAACAACCCTTACAAAATGTACAGCAACTCCAAGAGCCACAACTGTCCTTCGTACCCCGGCCATCAGATCCCTCAGGTTTGCGCCCAGGCTTGCAAGATTCAGTACAACAAGTGTGTTGAGACATATGCTCAAGGTTGCCGTACCATGGCCGGCGACCCAAGTTTCTATCCTCCTCGCTCCATCGGCAAGCGTTGGGGCTGGAGCACCGGCAGTTCTAGCTCCAGCTCCAGCTCCAGCTCCAGCGGCTCCTGGGCTGGTGGCAGCTCAAGCTCAAGCTCATCAAGCGGCGCCTGGGCAGGTTCTGGTGGCAGCTCAAGTTCAAGCTCATCAAGCGGCGCCTGGGCTGGTTCTGGCGGCAGTTCCGCTTCCGCATGTGCCGTCGCTGGTTCTGGCAGCTCTGGCGCCTGGGCAGGTGCTGGATCCGGTGCCTGGGCTGGCACTGGCACTAACGCCAACTGTGGTACTTGGAATGGTAACCCCAACCCAGATGTTTGCAAAGGCCCTGGAAGCTATGGTGGTGGTGCTTATGCTTATGCAAACGCTGGCTATGGTTCTGGTGCATGGGCTGGCACTGCTCCCTACAGCAGCTGGGGTTCCGGAAACAACAACTACGACAACGCCAGCTACCGTTGCCAGGTCCAGTACCACGACTGTCTGCATGAGAACGAGAACGTCAACCCTGGCCAGGAGTGCTCGCAGTGGGGTTGCGATGGCGATGGCGGCTACGGCGGCTACTAAAGCGTTGATGTATATGAGAAAGCACCAGGCGTTGCTTTAGCGGAGAAGCTATCTGCACCTTCTTATTGTTAACCAATTGATATATTTTGTTTCTTACTCCTCCCGGCGGAACCTGTTTATGTCGTGACACGCATAATTGAACACTTTGTTGGTGAATATGCGCCACTATCCGCCTTTTAGTTTATTTTTTTCTTGGAAATATGTCTTTATATGTACCGCGGCAATGAGTAGCCACTCTTTTATTCAAACAACGCTTGTTTCATTTTTGTGCCTCGAGTTGCGTGAACTATAACAATGTGCCGGTGCATGGAACAAACTACGCCACTTGTAACCACCACAATCAGAAGATTAAGCGTAGTGTTACCTATCACAAGCTCGGCAGTGTACACTCCATGATATTATCATTCTGATGAAATTTCATGTCGATTTCGTGTAGAAAAATAAACCCTTTTAGTTTATGCCGCCTATTCACCTTTCAACCTCTACAATGTGTCTCCACCAGCCAAGACCCTGCACGTGTCAGTTACGACTCACTCACTACCCTACATATCAAACCTTGTTTGAACCAAAATAAAAATAAAAAAACACACCCACCACAAGCACAGCTTTTCTTATCGCGGCCCTCAATTCTAAACAGAAAAAAAAAAAACAAAAAAGAAAAGCACACAAAACAAGAATGGATAAATACGCAGCCGAACTCACCGCCCTAAAAGATTATGTACAATCGCAGCCGCCGTCGCAATGGTTCCAGCTCCTCTTCCTCACGGCGGCCGGCGGCGTCATAGCTACCCAAGCTCTTCCGCGCTCCATCCGCAGCGCCTTTATGGACTACGGCCCGCGCACCAACAGCAGCAGTGACGCAAAGACAAGGCCCGATCCCAATGCTGGCGCCGTGGTGTCCCTGACGCGCAAAATCGCGAGTATTGGCCAGGTGCCGCATTCGTGGTTCTGGCATTTTTACCTGCTGTCAGTGTCGTGGTCGGCGTTTTGGGCGTGGCAGTTTGCGACAAAGGGGCGTGTGCTGGGTGCCTTGGCCGAGTGGGAGGTGACTACTGCTGCTTCCCCGTCTTCCTTCTTTGCGTCTTCTTCCTCTGCGCTCCCGCGGGTTGCTGGAGAGGAGAAGAAGGAGCTTGGGCGGGTGTTTGTGGCCTGGGTCATGTTGATGCTGCAGGGGCTTAGGAGGTTGGTTGAGTGTCTTGTCACTACCAAGTCGGGATCGAGGTCGCCAATGTGGATTGTGCACTGGGGGCTTGGGTTGGCGTTTTATACGGTTATGGGTGCTAGTATATGGATCCAAGGATCTGGTAAGTGATGGTTTTGGAGCTTCCTTGTACCGACCTTTTTTTTTTTTTTTTTTTTTTTTCTCTTCCCATCTAGACAACGTTCGCTATGCTGACAATGTTGTTTGTGTTACAGAAGCCATTCTGCAATCGTGGAAGACGGGCCTTGTTGCAGAGATTCTTACCTCGCGTGTGCCGTCGGCCATGGCAATCTACTTTTGGGCCTGGTCTAAGCAACATCAGTGCCATGCCCAACTGGCGACGCTGAAGAAGTACACTCTGCCCAATGAGGGCTTGTTTCAGTTCCTCATCTGCCCGCACTACACCTGCGAGTGCATCATCTACCTCACCATTGCATTTATTGCGGCGCCGGAGGGCCGATTCTTCAACGGGCCTGTTGCCTGCGGCGCCGTCTTTGTGCTGGCGAATCTGGGTGCGACTGCCCTGGGCACGCGCCGGTGGTATGCTGAAAAGTTTGGAGCAGACAAGATTGCGTCGCGATGGACGATGATTCCATTTGTATTCTAGTGGCATTTATTTTACAGGATAATCTTTTTGTACATTATGATTGGCGGAAAAGGCAACATCTATCGTTTGAGAAACATGCCAAGTTTGTTGGCTGCCTTGGAAACCTTCAAGACGTCGCGATATGTGAGGCTTGTGCGGGTTTGGCGCTTGTTGACGCCGCCAGCAAAGGCTTCTGCGTCGCGGAGCAGTGACCAGTTTGCTACAGTGTCGGCCGACAGGTCAATGTCCTCTTCTATGTCGGCAATGCCATGCAGGTAATCTGTATAAATGCTGTCTGTGGTGATGAGAAGACTACGAGGCTCTTGAAGTATTCGCCATGACGGTGTCGCATCAAGGGTCCCGTCGGCTTTGCTGCGATACAGGTCGAGACACAGGCTGGCACCCAGGCTGACTGTGCATACTACCGGCCAATACGCGGCACCGTCCTACGAGGGGATAAGTATACTGGAAATCGAGGCTTGTGGCGGCTCGCCCTCTCTTTCGATGCTTCGTGTACTTAACTTATGAGGCATGATGCCAATGCCCGGAGGGTATTCGTTTATGAGAACGTGATTCGGGCGCTGGTGCGGGCTCGAGCTAAATATGTGTGACGAATCTTTTGCCATGACGGGTATCGACTGCAAGCGTGGCACAATGGGATCTTCAAGCCAGGATGGTAGGGGCGCATCGAGCAGCTTATCTTGTACGAGGTCGGATGGCCACGTCTGCAGTCGCCGATGCGTGAGCTGCTTCCATCTCGGCTTTGGAGCGGATGCTATCTGCAAAAAAGGTGTTAGGATGGAGGAGCGGATCGTGGTACCGTCGTCTATCGCACTTTGTCCAGAATCTGTCGCTCCTCTTCCACACTGATAAAGTCTGGAATGTAGAAGGCCGTAGATGGTAAGTTGGAGATTCGGTTTGCTTCTAGCGTCGCAGGCAGCGGAGGGATCTCCATGAGGAGACAGTTCGTTCAGAAGTTCGCGAATCGGATGTCTCGAGTAAAGGCAGGGAATGGTGATCAGGAACTGGACGTTGTCGACCTGAATCAACGTGAGTCACCAGGAGCTTGCTGTTGTTGTAGGAGTAAACTCGGCCGTGCCAAGTGAGGTGAGCAAGATTGGGAGGGGGCGTGGTGAGCGGAGACTGGCGGCTCCTGCCTTTGGCCAACCAGAGGGCACTGCACCCCCGCAGTCGCCCGCAAGCATCGCTTCAGTTCTGGTTGGATGGAGGTTAGGTTTGGGCACCAACAATCTGTTTAGGACCCAAGGTTGCTAGCACCTCGATAACTTATGTGCTGCCCAAATCTGCTAGGCTGGTACTTTTCATTTAGGTAACCGCAATGAGCGTTCGCCGTACCTACCTACCTAAACAGGCCCCCTCAGCTAGAGCATAGGTATCACAATGCGGCCATCGCCGCCTGACTTGTTTGAATTTTTGTGCATCAGCAACATGGCGGAAAAATCTCTGGAAAATTGGAGGCAGTAATTTCGACCTGCAGCTACGACGCACGTATTTTTGCATCACCAGCGCAATGTCTGCAAGTGTCCAAATTAGCCATCGGCGGAGGACCTAGCTAGCCTGTGCCGGCCGCACCACCCTGGCGGCGAAAACAGCGCGGCTGGTTGGTCGACGCCTGTGAGGCCCACCAAAAACGCACCCACCAGCCAATCATGGCCCGGCGATCATGGGGCTTGGTGTCTCTCGTTGCCACCCACGCCAGAGGCCACCATGTCCCGGCCCCCCGTATCCCCCGTTTTCGTCGGTCGCCCACCAACCCAGCCCGCTACATTTTGCTGCCTGTAGCCTGCCCACAGCGCCTTTTGCAGGCTCTGCTTCAGCGCCCGAAGTCGCGCTGTTGCTTCCCAAAGCAGCCACCAACGAAGCACCAAGAGCCTCCCCAACCTATCTAAGCATATGCCCTCCGAGTACGACGTACCACACTGTAGGGTGGGCCCAGGAAACCGCCTTTGACGAATCTCAGACGCTCTCTCGCTCGTGCCAAAATCGCCCATCATCCTCCTCTCCTCCTCCTCGAAAATCCCAAAATCTCCACCAACCGCCACAACAACAAACGCCTGTCTCTCCAGCCTTACATCGCCTGCGCGGGCGTCCCTATGCAGCGCATCATACTCAACATTCTATTCTAATTACTATTCAATACCAGTTGCCGCCCGCTGCAAGAGCTGTGACGCCCCTCGGCTTTCGTCTCGCTTGTCCTGCCCAGGATCGAGGACACTTCCTCGATTAGGGGGCTGGCGTGAACTAGTCGGTTTTCGGTCCCAGCTCACAAACAACATAACTCTGTTCGCCCGCGCGGCTTCAATCGCTCGCGCGCTCGTTCGCCTGCCCATCGATCGCTTCTTTTTTTCTATGCATGATGGTGGTAGCTGCTTGCTATTCACATAGATAAATGACATGGATGCGCAGAATGCCGCCGATAACGACCAAACGAGGCCCTCGGCTGCTTCCCCTCACCGGCGCCGAGCCTCGCTTGTCGACCAAAAGACTGCTGCCTCGGTGAATAGCTCTGCATCGCCTACAAAGGAGGACAAGTCAAGGCCCTCCAGCGCTCGCGCAGACGACGCCGACGACGACCGAGATTCCGACGCTGAAACCATCGTTCTCCCCGGTAAGGATGGCCACTCCCCGTCCAAGGCCCGAAAGGTGAGGCAAGAAGACAAGGGTGAGAGTGATGGCGGCGCTTCGAAGGACAAGGGCAAACCGAATGCCCCCAAGTCCAAAAACGACGATGACAAGGACGCTGACGCTGACGGCGACGACGACGTCGACGGCGGCACTCAACTCGCGACAACGGTAAGGCGGAAACGCCTCTCCAACGCAGGCCCCAAACCTTCTAACAAGGACGCTCAGTCTCGCGACAAAGATGGCGCCTCGAGCGGTCTGAGCTCCGCGCCCAACTCTCCAACGCAGACCAAGAAGCGTTTGCAACGTCGACGTTCGGATGCCGCCCCCGCTTCTCCTTCGGACTCGGAAGGCTCTACCACTCACAAATCTTCCAAGTCGCGCGACAAGCACAGGTCCGGAGACAGACTCGTTTCCCAGAAGCGAAAAGCCCCCAAAGTCGAGTCAGACGACGAGGCAGATGGTCGCAAGGCTAGGCGCCAGCGTACCACTTCTGCCGGTGTCGACGCTCCACGAGGCACTCGGGATGGCCGAACTTCCTCACGACCCCAACGTGATTTGAGGACACAATCGACTTCTCCGCCTCCTCGACAACATCGCCGCAGCACTTCTACACAACTGCAGTCTTCCAACGGCCTCCAACAGAAGAAAAAGCGCTTACCTCCACCATTACAACCTACCGATTATCAATCCGATGAATCATCAGCGAGTGGTAGTCCTCATCCCCGCAGTACCAAATTGCGGAGTCTCGTTACACCATCTCACTCCGATGCTCACGTCTCCCCGGCAAGAATCCAGCCACATAAAAAGCACTTGGATGCCCACGGCCAAACTCTATTGGCCCGTGCGTGTGCCCGTGGTGAGTACGACGGGGTGAAACAACGACTCCTCGAACGACCAGAAGATGTAAACGTCGCCGACTATGCCGGGAATACACCTCTTCAAATCGCAGCAATTAATGGCGCTGAAGATATTGTTAAGCTTTTACTTGACGCTGGCTGCAATGTGGACTGTGTCAACTATGATAAAGACACTCCACTGCTCGATGCAGTCGACAATGGCCATCTCGAGGTGGTGAAGCTTTTACTCGACGCTGGCGTAAATCCTCGCAAGGCCAATGTCAACGGAGAGGAACCCATTGACCGGGTCACAGAAGATACGGACAATGCAGAGGAGATGCGTGCTGCCCTGATAGCTGCAAGAAAGCGCATTGGAGGTAGGCGGCGTACGTCAGAAGATCGCCACTCTCACAATGACCCCGATGGTCGTGATTCCAATGCACCGGATAGCCCTCGTCGTTCTCCTGCCGCACTACCTAGTAGTAGACGTAGCGGCACAGTACGCTCCACAAAGACACGAAATGACCTACTTTACATGCCACTCGACGACAAAACATTACGCCAAGCAGCCGGCCGCGGTGACGAGGAGACCGTCGCCAGAGTTTTGCAGGTGAAGGAAGGTTTTGATGACCCAGAATCCATGGTTGCCGCCGCACGAGGTGGGCACGATCTCGTCATTCAACTACTTTTGGGCCTTGGTGGTGCCAATGCAGACCCGGCTCCGGTTTCCAGCTTGCAAGCAGAGTTCGCAACTCCGATCCTTGCTGCCATTGGCCAAGAAAACATCAAGGTTGTAGAGCTACTTCTTGAACAACAAGGCTTTGACCCGACAAGAAGATTCAAAGGCGAGACATATTACGAGATTGCTCGTCGACGCCAGGGTACGAATTGGAAAGAAGAAGAGGAATTGCTACGCAGTGCTTATGATGAACACAAGCGTTCCCATAAAGATGGTGTATCAACCAAATCTCCAGGCCGAAGGGAACGTGAGCGGGAAGAGAAGCGCTCAAGGCGAGACGAAGCTCGGGCCGAAGCCAAAAGGGAGAAGCGTACTGCTGCAAGCCCGACTCGCGAAGAACGGGCCAAGGCTAAGCAAAGCAGTCCCAGCACCAAGAGAAGATCCGCTTCCTTTTCCAACAATGGCGACGGAGAAACTCAGAAACGAGGACCAGGACGTCCTAGAAAGGCGTCTATCAACGCTTCCGATCGTGAAGTTTCTCCAAATGTCTCAGCTAAGCCGCCCAAGACGAAAAGAACTGAATCAGATGCCGCCGCGTCCTCGGATGGCGACTCCAAGCCCCGCAGGAAGCTCATATCGAAGGGCGAACTGCGAGGAGAGCGCGACAAGCAAAAGCGGCCTGGTTCGAAAGATCCTTCGAGTCCGCATGCGTCTCGCACCGAAGATTCAGAGAAACAAAAGGTATCTGAAAAATACCATGATCGAGCTAAGGCACTGAAGCGTGATGAAACCCGCGAGAGCGATGCTTCATCCAAGAGGCATCGCGCTAGCGTGACCCCTGAACGGCCTAATGATGCGGACAAAGACGATACCGAGGCACCCGTCAAGCGCCGCCGCCTCGATGGTGATGGCCAAGAAAAGAAGAGTAAACGATCGAGCAACGACGATAAACCCTCAAAAGCAAGCTCCAAAGACAGTAAGGGCGCTGACGATGAGTACCGCAACAAGAGTTCTACCGGTCACCGGGCCTCTGGCAAATCTGATGCGTCAGACAAGCAAGTACATATTAAGTCTGAAGATGTTGACATGGCAATGCCCGATGCCCCCGCTAAAGAGACTGATGCTGTTGCCGAGAAGATGGACGATGCTGATGCTGTGAAAAAGAAGGAGGAAGAGGAAGCTGCGAAGGAGGAGGAGGAGCGCAAACGCCTGGAAGAGGAGAAGAAAAAGAAGCAAGAAGAAGAGGCTGCTCGTAAGCGGGAAGAGGAAGAAAGGGCCAAAAAGGCTGAAGAAGAGGAGCGCCAGCGGCGGGAGGCTGAAGAGGCAGCTCGTCGCGAGGAAGAAGAGAAGAAGAAGAGAGAAGAAGCGGAGAAGAAGAGAAAAGAGGAAGAAGAAAAGAAGAAGAAAGAGGAAGAAGAGAGAAAACAGCGCGAAGAGGAAGAGCGTCAGCATCGTGAAAAGCTCGAGCGGGAGGCTGCCGAAGAGGAAAAGCGACAGCGCGAAGAAGAAGAACGTAAGGAACGCGAGAGGCGCCACCGGGAAGAGATGGAGCGCAAGCGTGCTGCGCGAGAGGCAGAAGCCAGGCGAGTACGGGAGGAGCAAGAACGCGCCAAGCTGGACAAGCTGCCGCCACTTCTGCGCTGGCTTCAGATGTGCTCGAATCCAAAGAGTGAAGCGGTGGCGGAAAAGTTTCGATTCATGTCCGGTGTACGATATGACACAATCCGCCCAGAAGCTACAGGCACCCCCGAAGGTCGCGAACAATGGGTTCTCAACACCCATGTCGCGCTGCTCCTTGGCGAGAAGGATCTGGACCTGTCTAGGTACACTGCATGGGAGCGAGCTCCTGTATCTCGTCTTGCAAAAGTGACACTTTGGAGGGTCGAATGGGATCTTTACTCGCTAACCTCGGAAAAATACTGGGATCTCGGCCGTCAGCTCCCCGGCTATTACGGCGACGAAGGCCCAGATTCCATGAGTTTCAAGACGAAGCAGCGCCTCAAGCAGGCCGCGTGGGAGCGTTTCCTGAATACCGACATGTTCTTCGTTAAGCTCTCTGAACTTTTGTATACAGTATCAAACACGCCTCACCTCCGAAATGTTATGCTTGCTGTGGAGTATCGTGAACTTCTCGAGAACGAAGCGCAAGCGATAGGATGGCAGACGCCTCAAAAGTGGAAGCAAGACCCCAACATGGATCGTTATTTTGGATTCGCGCCCAGGCACAAGTACTACCTTAATGGTGCTTTTGTCAAGGAAGATCTTCCTTCCGAGCATGCGGTCAGCAAAACCCCATTTCCTGAGATGAGACTCCCTCGTCGTGGCCTGGTGCAAGTCGCGCCGGACGATCCAGACTATGAGCGCATATGCATCGAACAGGGCCTCACGCACCTCGTCAAGAAAACGGAAAGCCCCTCTCTGCCGAACGGGATTCACGCACCTGTTACGGAACAGTCGGTTTTGGTCAATGGTGCAAATGGCCATGGCCCAAACGGCATGAATGGTTCATCGAATCATTAGTGCCGTCCCTGGATTCTTGCTCTACTTTCCTGGCACATACCAATTGGATGGACACCTCCATTGAATAAAGCCATCAACTACAACTTCTCTCACAAACACACCCTACACGCAGACCTGTTGCCGACATTCTGAAAAATCCGCCTTTCCGGCCGGCGATAGCATCGCAGACCATGCCACCTCTGATCGTTGACAAGACGATACGAAAAGACAAAAACCTTGTAACATATTGACCGAAGCGAGTTGCAACAAAAAGAGGAAAAAGGAACTATAGCCAAGGCGCTCTGATTTTTCTTAATGATTTACAGGGAACGGGCGGTTATAACTCGGTTACGAAACGGCCATGGCCTTAAGCCCCTTCTTTATATTACCCTTTACTACCGCAGACCTTTATTTTGTTTTATTTCTTGTTCTTTTAGCTTGAAACTGATTACGAGCCTTTCTGCTTTGCAGTGTCTTTTTATGCTTGTTGAATGGAATGGCTGAAGGGGGGAAAATCCGGAGGGGAGGGCTTACTTGGAGCATCAGAAGGGGCGTTTCTGTATTGTGTAATAGGTACACATTGGATGAGAAATACATCTCTATCTCACGACTCAATTAAAACAATTTTATTGCCAATATTATCGTGTATACCCGAGAAATCATTGCATCTACCATACCACTGAGCTCTGTCCCTCACTGGGTGGCGTCTGCACTGAAAATGACTAAGCCGCACTTGACCTGACATCATTGGTGGCACACAACCCAAAAAAATTTACCCCACCAAAACTCAAGATCTTGGAATCTCGCAACGACCCAACGTCAGATTTTGTCGACTTAAGAAGAACAGCGAAACAGACCTGTGTCTCTTTTCTGCACACCAGAGAGGGCACAAATCAACGGGAAACTAACCGACTCACGATTGCGACGCCTTTCTTTTTTTTTTATCTAAACTAGCACGGACCCTTCAGCGGCTAGTCGCCCATCATGTCGACGATTGTAGACAAGGTATGTGTTTTCTATCATGATTGTGCAGCGACTGCCGCCTCTATAGAAAGAAAGCGTCTGGCTAACTCTATTCACAATAGATCAAGGACATTGAGTCCGAAGTACGTTTCTACCCGCCCTCCCCGAAAGAATACCACGACAGCGGCGAAACGAAGAGACTCTAGCTAACCAACGTTTTTTTTTTTCGGACGACAACAGATGGCCAAGACCCAAAAGAACAAGGCCACAGCCTTCCATTTGGGTCAACTCAAAGCCAAACTCGCCAAACTCAAGCGTGAGCTGCTCAGCGGCCCCAGCGGCGGCGGCGGCGGCGGAGGCGGCGCAGGCTTCGACGTAGCGCGAACCGGTGTCGCCAGTATCGGGTTCATCGGCTTCCCGTCAGTGGGAAAGAGTACGCTGATGAGCAAGTTGACGGGCCAGCACTCGGAAGCCGCCGCGTACGAATTCACAACCCTGACCTCGGTGCCGGGCCAGGTGACGTACAACGGCGCGCCGCTGCAAATCATTGACTTGCCGGGTATTATCGAGGGAGCCAAGGACGGCCGTGGTCGTGGTCGCCAGGTCATTGCCGTCGCCAAGACCTGTCATCTCATTTTCATCGTGCTGGATGTCAACAAGCCGCTGACAGATAAGCGCATCATCGAGTCCGAGCTGGAAGGATTTGGAATTCGGATGAACAAGCAGCCGCCAAACATTACGTTTAAGAGGAAGGACAAGGGCGGGTTGAATATCACAAACACGGTGCCGCTTACGCATATTGATCACGATGAGATCAAGGCTGTTATGAACGAGTACCGTATCAACTCAGCGGATATCTCGCTTCGATGCGACGCTACTGTGGACGATATTATCGATGTCCTTGAGGCCAAGAGCAGAAGGTAGGATTTTCATGGGACGGATGGAGAATCTTGGGGCAAGGTTATGAGGAACACGCACGATGCTGACGTTTTCATGTCGACAGTTATATCCCAGTCATCTACTGTCTGAACAAGATTGACGCCATCAGCATCGAGGAGCTCGACTTGCTGTACCGAATCCCTAATGCGGTGCCCGTCAGCTCCGAGCACGGCTGGAATATTGACGAGCTTATGGAGGTTATGTGGGATAAGCTTAACCTCAGGCGCGTTTACACAAAGCCCAAGGGCAAACAGCCAGATTACACAGCCCCAGTGGTGCTGAAGTCTGGCAAATATACTATTGAAGACTTTGTAAGTTGTTACCCAAGCAACATGAGCCAAGGAATCAGGCGTAAAAAATTGGTCGGTTACTAATGCAATATTATAGTGCAATGCAATTCACAGATCGATTATCGAGACATTCAAGACAGCCATTGTCTATGGCAAGTCTGTCAAGCACCAGCCGCAAAAGGTCGGCCTAACTCACGAGTTGGAGGATGAGGATGTTGGTATGTACAAAGCATTACCCGGTTATGACGCTTGCAGAAAAACGATTCACGGAGCGCATTTATGCCTGCTCTCGTCAATTATTTTTTCAAAGAGTGCGCTTTGCTAACAAGCCGACTAGTCACTATTGTTAAGCGATGATTCTATTTTCTTGTTTCTTATTGGGACGATACATGTCCAGGCGAGGATGGGGGTGGCTCAGACCGGCCGGATTGGAGTGGACAATGTCGCCAAGAGCGTGCTATACTGCCTGTTCCCACGGGGTTCCCGGTAGTAGATGAGACTCCTTCTCAATACAGGTTAGGACAGAAAACCTGTCTGTCCTTTTCGGGATTAGGGAGAGCGAAGCCTGCCAAACGCGGACGAACATAAGCGAGGAGAAATCAACTGCATGCATGGGCAAGGTACCGACCGGTGTGCCGCGGCGTGGCACATGAGAGCTAGCAACAGTCCTCGGGCCGTGGACCGCGACATGGGCAGGGTTTGCTTGGGCAGGCCTTTGCAGGGGCTCCGAAATGGGAAATTACCAACAGAAGCTATTAGCACAGAAGACTCTGCATACCCAGACAAGGACTAGATAGAGCATAAACATAGACGTGTTACCGTGTTGGGAAGCCTGTTAATTGTCAAGTTATACCAGAGCAAGCACTGACCGTTGACCGTTGACCGTTGACCGTGGCGCGTGGCCGAGCTCTCTCTGTGCAACGTCCACCATCACATCGCACAGGAAATCAAAGCTGCTGCGTCAAATCGGAGCGCCACGGGCGAGCTAACGCGCGTGAGCAGATGAGTTGCTCCCACGCAGCATAGCCTTGCATAGCCGAGGGCCTCTAGATCTGCGGCCGCACTGTCCATTTACGGCGTAGTGTAATATGAGATGCCCGCGCGCAGAGAAATACCATGTAGATGTCCACCAGAGGTAAAATAAAACCTTTGTGGATAGATCGAAATGCGCGAGGCTACGGTGCTCTGATGGTACCCTGGTCACACCCGTGGGGGCAGATGCCTGTCTTTTCTGTCAGCGGAATTGCAGCACCCCGAAAGCAAGGATACGCGGAGAGGTGGTGTGCCATCCTCAAAACGGTGGCCCTGATTAGAGTCGGCGCTTATCATGGACCCTTCAGGACCTCGAGCCATGTTCCTTGATGCTCATTCGCTGTTCAACATTGCTGCGACTGGAGAATGATGAAATGAATACCCACAAGGCAAACGGGAACCAAGAAGCTCCATTGCCACTGGGAGCCATCCAGATCCAAGAGCGGCACTCCGTACATTCAATTCGGACCAGGGATTACTTGCTTTATGGCGCCCGTGGAGTAGCTGAATTGTGCAGCCAGCAGGGCTCTGCCATGAGGATCGGCCCTGTCTGCGTTCGGGTTGGGTAGCCTTGCAAACTTTACATCTTGGAATTGGGCCACAAGGAAGAATGTTCTCGTTTATCACGGAGATGTTTTGCTGGTTATTCCTGCCCCGGCTTCAGGCTGTTGGTGCCCAACCCCAGAGGCCAACCGCCATCCTCTCTTCTATACGAATACTCGCATGTAAGCGTGCCACAATACAGCGATGCAGTCGCTAACGGCAAATGGCCTGCCACTGGCGCTACACCGACTTGCGGGCAAGACAAAGCCCGTAGAAAACTTTTAAAAGAAACACGTAAAAATCGCCGGAGTACGAGTAGGCGAGTAGGCCCATTTCGTGCTGCACGTTGGTCCCGAATGAACTGCATTGTGCACAGACGTGGCACAGACCGTTGAAGGATGACAGGCTTCAGCGTATCCGCTGCTCGATACCATTTCCGGAGAGCAATGCTTTGCATGACTGGCAGTCAAGGACAGGGCTTGTTAGCGGAGATGGGCGACAGCGGGCAATTGCGGGCGGCTTTGTGCGACCTGGGCAGGCCAGAAGAGAAGAATAATAGTGGATTGATGGCTGCATGTCTGTCCGTTCCAAAACGGAGGGCTCAAGATAGAGAATGATAGAATGACTAGGCTTGCTAAAATCATGCATTGACTGACAGGAGGTATTACTATGTGAGGTTATCTAGTAGAGGTCTGTCGAGATGTTCTGTTTGCAACACCTGCCGGAAAGTAAAATAAGGTAGTATACGAATGTGGACAGCTGGCAGCTTGCTTCGAAGCCTTCCTGCCAGCTGGCGACTTCTGACTCCAGTTTCCAGCGATGCCTCAGCAGGTTTACCTACCTACCTACCTACCTACCTACCTACTTACCTACTTACCTAAATCGCTTTCTACCTCCTACCCTGCTAAGTCTGCTCAAACCGAATCTATCGTTCTTTCTCTGATTCTCTTGTTGCCTCCCATCGCAAAACAAGAATTTCTCAAACATTTTCTTAAAGCCTCTGCGCTCACTGCGGGCTGCATCACTCCTGGTCATTGTAAAACCAAGCACAAGCCATTACCACTCACCTCTAGCCCTCAAGTAACACAACAGCCACCACTTGGGTCGACCAGCCAATGAGTAAGGAAACGGCTTGCCTCTTCTCCATCCTCCTCCTAGTTGTTGCGACAATACGCCACAGAGGTGTGGTCAGCTGTGGTGGGTGTCTGCCTTCCCCCGTCCTGAGATCAGCGATGGTCGCGCCGTCCCGTCAAATATGACATGCTTCCAATGCTTTGCGTGGCGCCACCTTTTTCGACCTCGAGATTATTACAGGACTTTGAAGTCTGTCCTAAGGAAACAGGCTTACCCGTGGCAGTATGCGTCTGTGCATGTTTCTGTGCAAGTACACACGACATCATTAACAAAGGACATCCATCAGTCGGCCGGCCATTAATTGAGAGTCGCGTTCTATTCTGCGGGTTTACCGCTGAGAATTTGGCAAACAGGCGCCATCGGAATACGCATATCCTTTCATATTATATAACAGTCATGGTTTTTAGACGCAGCAACGACGCAGCTTAGAGCCCAACATCAACACCAACCTAGGTTGCTTGATTTAGTTCGATCGAGTTGCAAGAAGCAAGAAATACCTAGGGCTTTTCGGCTATGTCTAATAAAGGCAAAATAACCGCACCTAATTAATACTTGGTTAGCCTTACTCGCACGAGTAATTGCGCCAACTTAGCAACCTTCAGAGAGCCGAGTTGAGGAACAGGTTGCCAATCCGCTGCACAAGTTTACAGGGATGCTAACAGGGGCTTTGACCAACGGGAAGATACCCGGAATGTGGGACGACAGTTAGTCCCAGGCTAGGCTCTCAACCAGCGGTTCCCCGAGACGACAATGCAAGCCCACTTTTTGGTGCATATTCGATGACAATAGATCTTGCTATTCTATTCATCATGGCTCAACCCAGCCCGTATTGGTGCCCAACGATGGAGAAACGGGGTCTCATTCGCTTTGTTGTGGGTTGTTACGCTGTTCATCTCATATTAACTTGCATCCCTGATTTCTCCTGCCATCGGGAGAACTCAGCTATGTTTCAAACCAAATGTTGGACGATGGCAGCCACTTGCGACGAGAAATTTTTCCCGGGTCGCCAGCGACTGAATCCCGGGAACCGCCCTTGCCAAGGGAATAAAGGTATCACGCATTTGCCGTGACCGGCGCTGAAACAGCGTCGGCTTCCATTGACATTCGCACCAAAAAGGCACATGGAAATACCACGGAGCGCTACTTAATATTGTCCATCATGCAACTCAGAGAAGCTCAAGGGGCGCATACAGCAAATGAGACCGAAAGGTGACATTGCAATACGCCTGCTACCACACCTCCAGAGGTACGGAGTGGTTCTGTCCTAGCTCAGATGTCTCGGAAGGCCGAATTGATGACCCCCGCACCCAAGCCGACTTTCGCACGTCTCGGCAGGAAACGTCTGAACATGGACTCTGGACCTCCTGGCACTGCCGATGTACCTTGGATGCAGAGTCAGTCAGTCCGTACTACCCAAGTAGGCACATCTGGGGTTGGACATTTGCGATTTGGCAACATCGTCAAATCAAGATCAGGGCCTCTTGAGCTCGACAGGCTGCATGAAGCTGTACTCCGTACTCCACGCTGTACATATGCACTCCAGACGTGCCGCTCAGATGGTTAACTAGTCTAAGATATTACCTCTTTACGACAAACCGAACAGGAAGCAAAACCAGGATACAGAGAGCGAGCCCGGCCAACAAATGGCAGGGGTAGCCCCGGCTCCTCACCCACTTTATCTGCCCAACTGGGGATACGGACCAGCATACAGCAAAAACCAGCCCTGTTACCTCTGACGGCCTGCGAGCAAATCATGCTGACTTGGTCTACCAGCTTTGCATCGGCCTAACAAATAGTGGGCGTTGTTCTCCTTCTTACGGAGTACAGCTGCCTCTTTTACACCACCAGGTGGGGTAATAGGACGCCATGCCAGAGCCATACCCAATGTCAAGCCAGAGGCAATCATAGCATTGCTATTGTGATTCAGAGACGGACATTCATGTTAAAAACATACATTTGAGCAGTACGGCAATAGCGCCTTGCAAGATTTCTGCAAAACTCGTTCCTTGTGATGTTGTGTTGACGTTTTGCTTAGAAAATGGCCGGATGCTGAGAATCGGCCAACTACGCACTGATCCCCTCACTCACGCCTTTTCCCAGATGTGCTACCAATCATTTATCTCGAGCAGTTGCGGCGTTTTTTTTTTTTTTGAGGGTTGCACCTTCATCAGCAGACAAGAGGCAGAGACTGATGAGCAACGAAAATGATACCCCGGTAATTACGAAAAGAGGTCCGCCGCCGAATTGGGGGCCAGAGTTGGTCTCTTCCGATCCTATTGGTACATACGGAGCTGGCGAGCTACGGAAAGCCACTGGGTACCGGAGCGAGCGAAACTCTCAGCGTAAATTCTCTTTCAGAGCTTTCGAGCACTACATTATAGCACAACAGCACCAACAGCCCCAAGAAGCCAAAGTATACAGGTACGGAGTACATGAGGCAATAACAAGGCTCTATGCTCTCAGTCAGCTAGCACCAGCAGTTCTTCGAACCGCGCCTTTTGCGGCCTCTTCTCCCGGGATCTTTTCTACCACGCCCACTGGCACCCCTCCCTACGTCGTTCATTCCCGACATGCCACACCCTTTCCCTTCTGGGAACTCGATGACACCCTACTAAAAAGCCGCCTTTCAAGCCCAGTCCCCTGCAGCTCTCATCGTCTATTAATCGCACCCCGGGAACCCTCCAGCTCAAGGGGGGCCCTGGACGTTGCCTGTGCATGTGTGTGCAGATGTCTACGAAGGACGGGCGCAGTAAAAACATCCGCTTTCCATGGGTGCGAACCGATGCAGCATATCTTGCGTCCATCCACTCTACTATGCATACTTACCACGACTCCTCCCATCCTCTTGTCCTTGCCCTGTAAACCGTTACAGATTTTCTTTTGAAAACTTCGTCTATTCTCAAACTCCGTTTTTATTCCCAGTACTTGTGCACTTGAGGCCGGCACAGTTACTACCCGAAGGCTTGCAACATCTGCCGGCGATTGTTCACGCTGCCGCACCTATTGAGTCTTACTGATAGAGGTTATTATTCTCCGCTTGTACTAAACAGTCCAAAGGCAAGGGAGAATAATTCGTACCCTCAGAGAGCTCCGACCTGTGTCTCAGCGTACTCATATCTTTCTCCTCGTGGGAGTTGTTTCAAATTCCAGCCGTCAAAGCGCAGAGCAACCTCCACTAGGTCAATCTGCTGCCCATAATCAAGGCTCTGCCCTCGGGTCTTAGCTGAATTCCAAAAATACCGACCACGGAGCGGCCCTGCTATTGTCGAACCCTTGTGCTGACTGGCCGTTCTGAGACTTGTTGCGCTTCTTTAAGGTATTTGACAAGGCCTTCTGCTTTAATCTGGACCTTTACCCGACTCGGCACGGCCTTTTAATACCTCAACTTGTAGGTGTGTTGAGAGCATGTCTTTAATGAGGTAAGATTACTATTGGCTTCGGCTATATTTACTTATACTGGCCTTCGTTGTGCTTCGTCGATCGCGCGCGCCGGTCCTTGCGCGAGCAAAGCTAGATTTCAGCAGCCTAACAATGTTTTCCCTCGCTCCGTGAAAGCAAAGCTAACACGATTGTCTAGCTCTTGTGCATTGTTACAAG
The DNA here is from genome assembly GCA_023628775.1 of Lecanicillium sp. S3808. Lineage (NCBI taxonomy): Eukaryota > Fungi > Ascomycota > Sordariomycetes > Hypocreales > Cordycipitaceae > Lecanicillium > Lecanicillium sp. S3808. The sequence continues at coordinate 292,073 of JAMAJY010000022.1, forward strand.
ACCAGCGCTAGCTGGATGACAAATTTGACAGAATATGAATAATACCACCGACGGCCCCGAAGACATGGCTACTGATACAGCGATGATGCAGTCCAATAGCTATGGCCAAGAACCGTGGTCTAACGTCAGCCCATATAGTCAAAGTCCATACGGAAATAGCCCGATGAATGAGTATGCCAATTTTGGGCAATATCTTTCTCATGGTTTACCGCAAGAACCGCTCAACCGCATGCCACCACCACCATCGCAACACCAGCATCAACACGGCCAGCAGCAAGCCGCACAGCCTCCTAGTCCAATGAGCCATGCGCAGCTTCCTATGCTGAATACTACTTGGCCGAGTCAGCTTATTGACCACTCGCATTCAAGCGGTTACTCTGCGCCCTCCAAGTCTATACTCCCTGCTCCGGCCGCACCGTCGTCGACAGAAACACCATCCAAACCGGCACCGAATGACAAGGCACGAAAAACTCTAAGCGCAGAACAGAAGCGAGCCATGTGCCAATACCATGAGGATAACCCTGGGACGCGACAAGCGGATATTGGGGCAAAGTTTGGAGTAGAGAGAAGGTGGGTAGAGCCTATTTGTCCACATGATGTGCACTTCTGACCCTTTCAAAAACAGCACTGTCTCTAAAGTCTTGCGCCACAAAGAGCAGTACTTGAAACGCGATCAGGAACCGGAGCCTACAAACGGGAAGAGGATAAAGGCAAAATACCCCGACTTTGACAGAACACTCAGTAACTATGTCCGGAGACAGCACCAACGGGGGTTCGATATTCAGGATGACGAGATCTTGGAACAGGCACTGATGTTTGCCCATGCTAGTGGGAACCAAGACGCAATCTTGGGTAGCCTCACAGGTAGTTGGCTACAAAAATTTAAGCAGAAGCATGGGATAGGCACTGGGCGACTTATGCGACGAGCATCCGAAACCAACATCCCAGACAATACTTCCTTGTCCAGGACGCCGCATGGCCTCTCCCCTGCTTCACCTACACGGCAATTATCGCCTTTGTCTGGCAGTCGAAGTGACGAGGATGGCCAGCCCGACGGTACCGAGTTTGAGTTTACATACAGACAGGCAGCCTCTCATTCGAATGCATCATTGTCGGAAATTCCCGCTTCGTCTTTTTCGAACGATAATACGATAAGCCCGCAGGGACAGTTCAGCTTCTCCCCTGATCCAAACACAGGAAGCTTTCACTTGGATTCAAATATGCATTTGCCGCACGCTGGCCCCGACTTTTACCACCGCGAGAAGCGGAGCAACACGTTCCCTTCCCTAGGCCTCGATTTCACCAACCAACATCAACAACATCTTGGGAATGATCCACTGACACCACGCCATCTGCCACCGTCGACCTTGTCATCCTCTAGTCTGGACTCACCAGCTCACGAGTTGAATAATGCGCCCTTCCCTATTGATACGGCCATAGTGTCCTCTCCTGGATTACACCGTACGAGTAGTAACTCGAGCATTTCGGCACGTGCCAGCGGAAACCCGATAACGAATGGCACCGTGTCTGCGACAACGGCAGACTCTTCACCCGTTTCCCCCACACAAGACGATGCGAGAAGGGCCGCCGCTACCCTTCTCAGCTATATCCAGAATATGGGCCCCAATGGGCAATACGAGAGCGAATACATGTCCCTCATGCAGCTTACAAAGAGGCTACAAATACATCATGAGCAGCAAGCACAGCCCCGCGTCTCTGTTGGAGGCTTATCAAGAATACCAGAGAGCGAAATTGAGTGTAGTGGTCCCCTGAGTGCGCCGATGAACTCTACTTAGTTTGTGTGAGAAGCTACTGGGATTGGTAGATGATGTCGAGAAAGAGTGCTTCGAAACACTCCTTCGCGATGACATGGATAAAGGATGGCGATGCCTAGAACCACGGCAGGCATCTTACTAGGAAAAAAACAAAAGAATGGAGGCGACTCTTTACAGTTTCTGGCAACGGATTCATCGGCAACGACACAGTCAATCGGATATTACAAAGCACCTCAAAGTTTGGGGGACGAAGCCTTCTGAAAGCAATGTCTACCTCCTCACCCACCTTGGAGCTCTATAACATTCTTCTTCTTTTATTTAACCCATGTTTACTGCTATTGTTTTAATTTTCTACGTTATGTTGCTGCATCGCGGTCAACATAGTTTGCGCACTTTAACCCTACTTTCGCTTCTCTGTTATCGACGACACCTTCTTGTCGAAGGTTTTATTTGCGCGTTTACTTTTTTTTTCACAGGGCATATTTTGACGTTTTTGAGAATGGTTTTATTGGGGCAACTCACTTGGAAGAATGGATTGTCGTCGCATCGTTTAGAGAAAGCAATTCCTCTGATGGCATTTGTGCAAAGGTTTTTATTTTGTTTTTATTTTTATTGTTTTGGATTTAAGAGTATTGGAAAGATTGAGCAGGGCTCGCACATGGGACAAGATTGGTGGCAGGGTTCTTTGTATATTGCACGCTATTACTATTCATTATTGTATCGTATTGTCATAACATGAGCGATTCTAAAATGCATGTATTATGATTTTCAAAACGTAGGATTATAAAAAGCCATCACCATGTGAGACGAATAGCTGCTAGCTAAATGGGGGGGTATCATGAAGAGATGAATGAAAACAAAAGGCAGACTGAAGTGGAATGATACAACATAAACTAGGCATGCAAGGAACCACAGACAAAAACTACATCTTTCTCTATCCAAGCCTCTCGTCCCATAGTTGCATAACTCCCTTGTCACTCAGTTCCGGCAATAGGCGTACAAGAACAAGCTCGAGGACGCTATACATGAGGTGCTTATTACAGTACTCGTCATCAAGTACCATTAGCAAGCCCTCCATGTCATCGACCATGCGCTGCTTCGGCTCAGTAGTAGACGACGCCGCCTCCGCCGCCGCTGGTTTGCCAAAGTAGACTCTGGACACACCCTGCGGAAGAAGACCCAGCAGGGAGGCGGCGGCTCGTTGGCGGAGAGCTGCTAGTTCCGCGTCGGACGAGGGAGGGAACAGGGTCGGCTTTCCTGGGTTGTTGTTGGGGAAGAGCACGCCCCGGATGGAGCGGAGCATGGGTGGGAGGTGGGAGATGGAGAAGAGCTGTTGGATGTGGTGTGAGAGTAGCCTAGACGAGACGAGAAGCCGTTAGCGTACAGGGCACATGACGAGTATGGATATATTAGTTCCGCGAATGGGATGTGGTGTGTGTATAGACTTGGAGAGGGCGGGTTGGGGGAGCTGGTGAAGGATCGTCTCCATGGTATTACATCAGGCCGAGCGAAAGATGTGACTGGCTTGAGCGGTATTAGGAATCACAACTTTGTGTTGCAGTAGACGGCTGACCAAGAGGATTCGTCCTGTCAATGGATGATCGTGGTGGCTATCCTTTTGGTCACTTGAGCCAACGACAGGGAATGTGTCAAGAAGGGGAACCCGATGTCGCTCTCCAATGCACTGAATCGGCCGTATCTACAACCGCCGCATGCATGCTGTGCGTCCGTGATGCAGCATTGTTCTGTTTTGCATCCGCTCGCGCTCCTTCTCACCGCTTCCTTGTAGTGCGGCTTTGCTCGGAAAGAGGAAGGCATCCTTGCTCGTAAAGAGTACCACAGTGGCGCCTAGGATAATGGAAGTCCACCAAACAGAGTGGCGGCCCGTTTCCATTGTTGCGTACACGGCTCTGAGAACTAGGGAGTTGATTTGGCTAGCTCTGTCAGAGCTAATATGGCCCCTGTAAAAGCTCGGCGCCTAAATGCGACGCTGGTGTGATGGTTGGTTGACAATGTCGTGTCTGCGCCACTATATCGATCAATCGGCGTGCAGTAGAGCATCTCGCCGCCGTCATTGGCTAATGCCAGGCACACCCCAATTAGGCTAATCTCGGACACCCCCCTCCTCGAGTGCAAATTAATTATTGGTTGGCACCGAAATTTGGCTGCGTAATTGTGGCTTCAGAGCAAAATCAGCAATACGTTTTTTGCTCCGCCGCAGCTGATTCGTACCGTTGCTTTCGATTCATTTGCGACGCGGCTCGGATCCTTGTCAGTGGCGGACCGGCTCCTGCAGTCATGCGGCCCGCGCCGTCACCCCAATTGCACATTCTCGAAGCGAGAGAAATGGCCTTATGAGTTGCGTACATAATGGACTGACGTAATGAAAGTAAAAAAAAATTGAAATTGTCAAGACTTACCGATCGAGAGAGCCGTTCAAGCGTGCCAGTTTTCCAGGTCCGTAGATAGTTTGGTACTGAACAAGGGACAGGAATCCAGAGAGCCACGGCATTCTCAAGTCCAGCTCGATTATGTTTCCCAAGCATTGCCAGATTTTGAATGCAAGAACCGGGACTTTGCTTCCATGAGAATCACTTTCATCGGTCTGTTGCTGTCCCTTGGGCTTGTTGGTTGAAGGGACAGCGGCAGCTTTTGATCGTGGAGGAAGTGATGATGATGCAGCAAGAGTAGCAATCAAAGTTCGAATAGAGGAGAATAACAGAACAGCCAAATGTACAATGGAAAGAAAAATGGCCTGAGCAGACCACTTGACTTTCGTTTGTCCCGTGACGTTTTCTTGTTCCCGTTTGCGCGGCGTGGAAACAATTCGCTGCGTTGCTCTCGTCTTCTTCTCGCCGAGAACTCTGGATGCGATGCAAATACTTTCATATAGCAACCACGGCTGTGAGACCTTTTTGGCAATAATATTACCGATTATGAGCTCTGAAAATATTTGACCGACGAGAGCTGTCAAGCACGGGTTCTCGAGATCCTCTGTCGGGAGCAGAATGGTCAGGATGGATTCTACAAGCAGCTGTCGGTATGCCTCTTCATTTTCCAATTGTGCCGAAATCGAATCGGGATCACCCGGGTCTGGTACAGGAGAGAGCTGCGGTAGGGGGCACAAGGAATGATAAACTTCTTGTGGATTTATCTTGACCGGATCTTCTGCCACAGGCGAATGGCTTGCACGATATGCTGATCAAGCAGTCAGAAACTGTTCCTACAGAGCACGTTTTCCCAGTGCACACATATACTAACCTGCAATATGCCTATCCAACAGGTCTGGAACTTCATCAAGCAGCAAACTTTCCACATCAAGCTTCCTGAATCGCTGCTCCAGCGCCCTGGTGCAATGCGCAATGATGTGTAGAATCTCCGCAACAAACGTCTCGTCCGGCGTGATCTTGTTGTACCAGCTCTGTACAAACTCGCGCATAATAATCGCGAGGAAGGCATACAGTTGCAGGTCGACGTCGTTTCGGCTCGTAAGCGATGGGAGTAGCTCTTCAATCGGCGGCACCACGTCCCGGCCTTTTTCTCCAATGCTCTGGGGACACAAAACTCGTCGGATCAGCATCAGCGTCGCGCGATCGGATAAGGGGTCAATAGGCGACGGTCGGTTCTTGTGGCGGCCATCGCTAGTAGCTGCACTACCCTTTGCCCGCGAAGCAGTTGAAGCTGCCGTTGAAGCTTGGGCTCCAGCTCCAGCTCCAGTTCCAGCTCCCCGTACTCGCGACGGAGCTGGTTTTATCGCCGGCACCGCAGTGCCCGCGCCACTCATGGCATCGGTTTTGCGAGAAGGCTACTTGGAAGTTGATGCCATCTAAGTTCTGGAGAGTCGTCGTCGTGAAAAGCGATGTTTCGTGTAACCGATGTATCTTGTTTGACGTAAGTTTGATAGCTTAAAACAGTGGAGGGAGCGGCTAGCGGCATGTGCATGTGCATGTGGCTCGAGACCCGCCTGACCTGGGCCATTACAGAAAACGACAAGCAAGCTCTGCGCCATGGCTAGCCAGGCGAAATAATTCAAAGCCTATTTCTAAAAGATTTTGAGTAGTGAATTATTCACTGAACAATTTCACTTCGTAGTTCTGTTTGAAAGGCAGGTAGTTTAGGAGAGACCCATCAGCTTACGAAACAGTAATATATGCTAGGAGATCTATTTTCGCCTGATTTGCTCTATAGTACATAAAGTTACATAATAAGACGTGGATTACAATGAAATAAATATTGCTTCTGAACCGTTGGATCTGCTGTGATAGCTTATAGCAGCTAGTTGTCCTTTGTTGTGGTCTCGTATCTGGGACTGTGTTAGCCACCACCATTATAAATGATAAATGTTCATAACGGTCTACATACCTCTTTCCTCTAAACGCCCAAACGCCCCAGTTTCCGCAGGTAAGATCTTGGGGGTCTGCATCGTTCAGGTCCCATCTCAGGCTTCGGAAAGCATTTTCGCCTGGCTCAAGAAGCATGTCAAATTCGCCGCGTGACTTGTTCCGAACCCATTCAACATCTCGTTCCAGGTCAAGTTGTGTATATCCGGTGCTGATAATGGGGACCTTGGTTTCCAGAAGTTGAGGCAAAGTCTCCTCCCACTCGTGGCTGCTTGCCGGGTGTCCAAGGCCAGGATGGAAGAGAACAAAGCAGTCAAAGTACGGGTCATATGGTGCAAAGTGACCTGTCTGATGGATTGTATGGTAGTAATCGACAATGGTACTAATCTTCATCTTATACCAGACTCTGTCCTCAATAATTGCACCAAACGGATTCGATGCTGTGCGTTCAGGCAGAGGGAACTCATCGTCGCGGTTGGCCATGCTTTCCGGGCCGATAAGAATCAAGTGCAATCTTGACTCCGGGAACAAGTGGGCAAGTTGCACCCAGGTTGAGCGTGGGAGAGACGACTCGGCTCGCGCTCCAAGAATAAATACTCGCACAGGCGGCGGTTCGGGTCGCAGTTGCTGGACGGTGGAGCCTCGGCCAGATTTGCCAGGGTGAAGGTTATATCTAAGAGCTGTAATATTGTTAGCAATCAAGTGTAGAGGATTGAAGGGTTAGAAATCGTCCTACCGCTGAAACTCTTCAGACCCTCGGCGGTTAAACGGCCGCCAGCGTGCATATTGTACGGACTCAGCTCGTGCAGTACGCTCCCAATAGTAACGGGATACGTCAAAAGCCTGGTGATTTGCCTCATTCCACGATCAGAGTCCACCGCATTAAACTCTCGAGTGTACATAAAAGTGTCCCAGTTGGTCATATTGACCGCAGCATCGTCGAGCTGCAAGTCAGGTAGGTTAGCTTCGTGGAAGACTCGGCCGGAGCGGAGATCGTGATCGTCTTCGTTGATTTGCCGCAGAGTATCGCAGACTTTCAAGTGCTCTTCGTAGTGATCCATCCAATGCTCTTTGCTGCAGTAAACGGGGACGCCGCAGTCAGGGCATTCGAAACCCACATGAGCAGGAGCCATGTCGCCGGTCTGCTCCTGTGCATCTTCGGCATTGGTGCCAATCGTAGGCAACTTGGTCGGTTTGTGGTCTGGGTGCGGGCAGTATGCGTGCTGGCGCATAAACGCAGCACGGCGTCGAAATTCGGGCACGGGCGAGTCCGACAACGAGTGGAAGAGGTTGTCCTGGTCAAACTTGACAGATGAGGGGACAGCTGGCTTTTCGGCAGACTTGAAGTCGATTGACAGCTTTGACTGGGAAGAAAAGTCCCGAGATCCTACTGCGGGTTGTGTGTGAGTGCAGCTATTCCTTCGCTCGAGGGAGGCTGACTTGGCAAACGCTCGTCTCGGGACGCTCGCGGCAAATGACTTTGTTGCTCGAGAAAGAACCAATTGCCTCTGAACGGCGGCGGAACAATGGCCACAGAGGCCGTGGGCCGCACGACGAAGAGAAGGCTCCATGTTTCGATGGCCGCGACCGCGGTCTGGAGCTGAAAGGGGAACTGATTTGTTGTCGGTGATGCGATGCAATGTTCAACGGGCCAACGTTTTGGGCAACCGCATGATTTGGAGAGAAAGTTATCTGGCTTGCCCCACCCTCACCGGCATCCATGGGTGCGAGGCATTGTACCAAGGCGTTACGTATAGGATGGAATTGGTGGCGAACCGCAGCGCTGAAGCCCTGAATAATTACAATAATATTTTAATAAATATCTTTTCGAGCTATTTAGCTGACCAAACTCGCAATATAATAAAATCATCCCCAGCTAAGTAGGTCTCCGCCCTCCTGCTCTTACACGGACAGCTCTCATCAGGACCCAGGCACCCGGACCCACCCAACCGCAATAACTTTCCTCCAGCCGTCCAACCCCCAAACATTTTGCTAGAGCTCATCTTGCGAATATCAGAGCTTTGCGAACTACGCCCAATCGCACATTTAAACCTCGGAAGCCGCGCAGGCTATACTGCGCCCAGACGGGAACATGGCGACTACTTCGAACATGTTCCTTTACTCGCTGACGATCCAGCCACCATCGCATGTCGTCCAAGCAGTTCTGGGGCAGTTTGCAGGCACAAAGGAACAGCTCATCATCACAGCTGCTGGTTCTCGCTTGACGCTATTGCGCCCAGATCCGTCGCAGGGAAAGGTTATTACCCTTTTATCCCATGACATCTTTGGCATCATTCGATCTATCGCTCCTTTCCGTCTTGCCGGGAGCAGTAAAGGTATGTCCTTGAACCCAACTGGCTCTCACTCTACCACTGCCGTACGAAACCTAACTCGCCTCAATAGATTATCTCATTATAGCCTCCGATTCTGGTCGCATAACCATCATCGAATATGTTCCTGCGCAAAACCGCTTCAACCGCCTTCATCTGGAAACGTTTGGCAAGTCCGGTGTGCGCAGAGTGGTGCCTGGAGAATACTTGGCGTGCGACCCGAAAGGACGAGCGTGTCTTATAGCTTCTATCGAGAAGAATAAGCTTGTATATGTGCTCAATCGAAACTCACAGGCTGAGCTTACAATCTCGTCTCCCCTCGAGGCGCATAAGCCTGGCGTATTGGTCATATCCATGGTTGCCCTGGATGTTGGCTATGCTAACCCAGTCTTTGCTGCGCTGGAGATTGAATACTCAGAGGTCGATCAGGATCCCACTGGAGAAGCTCTTGGCGAAGCGGAAACGCAATTGGTTTATTACGAACTTGATCTCGGCTTGAACCACGTCGTCCGTAAATGGTCCGACCCTGTCGACCCTTCCGCCTCAATGCTCTTCCAGGTACCAGGTGGCAATGATGGGCCCAGTGGAGTTCTCGTCTGCGGAGAGGAGAGCATCACGTATCGTCATTCCAACCAGGATGCATATCGCATACCAATTCCTCGCAGAAGGGGTGCTACCGAGGATCCTTCCCGCAAGCGTTCCGTCGTCGCCGGTGTTATGCATAAGCTGAAGGGTAGCGCAGGCGCGTTCTTTTTCTTGCTCCAAACTGAGGATGGCGATCTGTTCAAAGTAACCATTGACATGGTGGAAGACGACGAGGGTCAGCCCACTGGCGAGGTTAAGTGCTTGAAGATCAAGTATTTCGACACCGTCCCTGTCGCCACCAGTTTGTGCATTTTGAAGAGTGGTTTTCTCTACGTGGCCAGCCAGTTTGGCAACTACTCTTTCTACCAATTTGAAAAACTTGGTGATGACGATGAAGAACTTGAATTCACGAGCGATGACTTTCCCGTTGACGCAAAAGCAGCGTATGACCCCGTTTACTTCTATCCGCGACCGGCGGAGAATTTGGCTCTCGTTGATAGCATTTCCGCCATGAATCCTTTGCTGGATTGCAAAGTCGCGAATCTGACGGGAGAAGATGCGCCACAAATATATACAGTGACTGGTAATGGTGCGCGAAGCGCGTTCCGCACCCTCAAGCACGGACTCGAGATTAATGAAATTGTGGCGTCTGAGTTGCCTGGTGTTCCTTCAGCAGTTTGGACGCTCAAGCTTAATAGCTCTGAGCAGTACGATGCTTATATTGTGCTATCTTTCTCCAACGGCACTTTGGTCTTGAGCATCGGCGAGACTGTCGAAGAAGTTAGCGACTCTGGCTTCCTAACTAGTGTCCCAACCATTGCTGCTCAACTTCTCGGAGATGATGGTCTTATACAGGTACATCCGAAAGGAATTAGACACATTCGCAACGGCAATGTCAACGAATGGGCTGCGCCTCAGCACCGATCTATTGTCGCTGCCTCTACAAATTCTCACCAGGTGGCGATTGCACTGAGCTCCGGCGAGATTGTTTATTTCGAAATGGACTCGGATGGATCATTGGCCGAATATGATGAGAAGAAGGAAATGTTCGGTACCGTTACAGCCCTCAGCCTGGGAGAAGTCCCTGAGGGCCGTGTGCGCAGCTCTTTCCTCGCTGTTGGCTGTGACGACTGCACAGTCCGTGTTCTCAGCCTTGATCCTGAGTCGACGCTCGAAAACAAGTCAGTACAGGCCTTGACTGCTGCACCAACCAGTCTGGCGATTATTTCCATGGAAGATTCATCCTCTGGTGGATCAACGCTATACCTGCACATCGGTCTTTACTCTGGTGTTTATCTACGTACAGTTCTGGATGAAGTCACCGGTGAACTGACTGACACCAGACAAAAGTTTCTGGGACCAAAGGAGGTCAGGCTTTTCCGGGTTACTGTCGACGGCCGAACCTGTGTACTGGGTTTGAGCTCTCGACCCTGGTTAGGTTACTCAGACCCAATCACAAAGAGTTTTGTTGTGACACCCCTGAACTATGTCGACCTCGAATGGGGCTGGAATTTCAGCAGCGAGCAATGTGAAGACGGTGTCGTCGGTATCCAAGGACAAACTCTAAGGTACGTCTATTCTTTTCCCCCCTTCCACATTGTCTGCTACATGATGATACCTTGGGATCCTATGCCTACGTGCTATGAGGCCTTAATACGCATTTTTTCCAATTGTTCCTACTGAAAGCATCTTTCCACACCCATTTTCTTGCATCTCCAGGATGAAGAAGCAGCGGCTGACGGAAGAACAGAATTTTCTCGATTGATCGACTGGGCGACACTCTCATTCAAAGCTCTATTCCATTAACATACACGCCAAAGAAACTTATCAGACATCCAGAAGAGCCTCTCTTCTATACGATTGAGACAGACAACCATACTCTCCCGCCAGATCTGCAAGCGCAGCTGCTTGCCGACCCATCAGCAGTCAACGGCGAGTCGAAGGTGCTTCCACCAGAAGACTTTGGCCATCCTCGTGGCAACCGTCGATGGGCGTCGTGTATCAGTGTGATTGACCCTGTGTCGGACGAGCCCGGTGTCTTGCAAAAGGTTGACTTTGAGAATAATGAAGCTGCGGTAACTGCAGCAGTTGTATGTTTTGCTAGCCAGGACAACGAGAGCTTCCTCGTTGTCGGCACAGGTAAAGACATGGTTGTGAGCCCAAGAAGCTGCTCTGAAGCGTACCTTCACGTCTACCGTTTTCAAGAAGGAGGCCGAGAACTTGAGTTTATCCACAAAACCAAGATTGAGGAGCCGCCGATGGCACTGATTTCGTTCCAAGGCAAGCTGCTGGCCGGTATTGGAAAGACTATTCGCATCTACGACCTGGGAATGAAGCAGATGCTGCGAAAGGCCCAGGCGGAAGTCGTACCACAGCAGATTGTATCGCTCAATACGCAGGGTAATCGAATCATTGTCGGGGATGTCCAGCAAGGAACAACATATGTGGTGTACAAGCCTGCGTCAAATAAGCTCATACCGTTTGTTGACGACACCATTGCGAGGTGGACCACCTGCACAACCATGGTCGACTACGAATCAGTGGCGGGTGGTGACAAGTTTGGCAACATTTATATAACTCGATGCCCGCCTAAGGCTAGCGAGGAAGCCGATGAAGAACAATCTGGTCTTCACTTGGTGAATGCTCGCGACTATCTGCATGGCACGTCGCATCGCCTGGAACTCATGTGCCACTTTTACGCTCAAGATATCCCTACTACGATAACCAAGACAAGCTTGGTAGTTGGTGGCCAGGACATTCTCCTTTGGAGTGGGCTTATGGGCACCATTGGTGTCTTTATCCCATTTGTCAGTCGTGAAGACACAGACTTTTTCCAGAGTCTTGAGCAGCACCTGAGAACCGAAGACGCACCGCTTGCTGGGCGAGACCATCTCATGTATAGAAGCTATTACGCGCCGGTCAAGGGAGTTATTGACGGCGACCTCTGCGAGAGGTATGCCTTGCTGCCCAATGACAAGAAACAAATGATTGCTGGAGAGTTGGATCGTTCTGTCCGCGAGATTGAGCGCAAGATTTCTGTAAGTGTCTTTGTCCAATGGCTTTTGATGACGTTGAAACTAACATAGTGTAGGACCTCCGTACGCGATCTGCATTCTAAATCCACAAGGGTCAAAGGTTTATTGTTACACATGTACAGGGTGGTTATGGTAAAGATGACGGCGTTCTACTGAAGGGCAAAACAGGTCAGGTTCAGGTAATGATGAGCATTACGGAGTTTGGACATGAGTTTATAATATTCAATTTTACATGGAGATATCAAAAGTTCCAAAACAAATATGAAATCCCAACAATCATATGGCCCTGATAGTGCAGTTCTGAGTCGTGAAGTCGTATAATTTACAAATGTAAGACGGAAAAAAAAAGTTAGCGAAACCAGCGTTTCTTCTTAGAAGGACCTCCCTTCTGAGGATGTGCCTTTTCCCATGCATCGTCCGCCATGTAAGTCTCTACAGCCATGCCAAAGTCATAGGACGCTTGTTCGAGATATAGCTGCGCAACGTCGTAGTCGGCAACCTTGCAAGACGTCATGAATCGCCGAATCTTGTTCTTGCGCAGCTCCTCCTCCTCGCCCTCGACTGGACATGGCGAGAGACTGATACCGCCTTTGTAGAACTCTCCCGGTATCAGCAGCGTTTTCCGCGCAAGGAGGAGATGGTCGCTGTTGATGTTGTTGGTGCGCCGGAGAGCATCTTGCGGTACGCCGTAGCGAAGCGCGAGCGAGGCGATGCTGTCGTGGTTATGGTCCAGGAAATGTAGCGTGTCTTCTGTAATCGGATTTTGCTCATCTTGTAAGGCGGCCTTTTCGTCGTCTGGTGCGTTGCGCGGTTTGACGGGTGTAGTGATGTTGTGTTGGGTGTATGGCGGGGGCGGTGCCTGCTCAGTTGGATATGCTGATGACGAAGCTGTATATGATGGAGGCTCTTTGAGGCCTTGTGGGAGCGGCGTGGGCTCTACTGATATCTGGCAATATGGACAGTATGTTGCAAAGCGTGGATTATCCTATTTCGTGAGAGATTAGTATCGGCTTGCTGGCTTGGTCCGTCCCCTCCGAGCTTACCTGTAGGCAGTCGCCGCATATGATGCGTGAGCAGCAGTGCACTCTTCTATCTTCTAGGCTTTCCTTTTCTTTCTCTGATTTATCCCGCTTCTCCGGCGATAGTATTGTGGCGCATGTACTGCACGATTCCATGGCTGTGAATGAGATGGAGGAGAGAAGTGATAAGTCTAGTCGGTGGCGATGATGGGTATATAGCAGTGATGAGAGTGATAATTCAGAGGAGCGCTCACACTGGAGTCATCGGCCACCGTATGGAAAATTAGACGATATCTCGGTCTTCGATTCCTTAAAAGTCCCGAATTAGAGTCCTTTTGATGCAGCTTTTTCCTGCCAAAAAGAGAAAAAAGATTGTCGTCGCGGGTTTCCGGCGTTTGGTACGTCACGTGGGACATTGTGACCAAGGGGAGTGGCGATAGTTCACAACTTGTTTCACAGGCTCCTACAGTCACAGTATGTCACAGAGCCAACATTAAATCCATCGCGGGGTCCCCAAAAACTAGATGACACCAGCCAGTTAATCGAACCTACAGACTACGATGAATATTCAGTAGCAATGGCCGCCGTTGACGAAACTGTCTCCTCCAAGCCTCTGTCCAATAATCCAGACGAGAGGCGTTTCCTCAGTCGGCAGTCTGGAGCTGTGATCGAAGAAATTGACCCTGGCGTCGTGCGAAAGTTTGGCTATCGTGTTTTTCGTAACGAAGAGATAGCTTTGCGCCTTGTGAAGGAGCATACGTCTGTCCCTGTTCCGGAGGTGTATCTTGCAAGCTACAGGACTATCAATGGCCTAGAGCATGGGTCGATTCTGATGGAGCTTATTGACGGCGTCCCGCTGAAGTCAGTATGGGATTCATTGGATATTGTCACCAAAGAGCGAATCTGCCGTGAAATCTGGGCTATCGTTGGTCAGCTGCGAAGTATTGCTAAGCCAGCGACTCTGGCGAGTGTGTACCAGTGTGGCGTCGATGGCTCAACAAGTTGCGATGTCCTGCTAAAGGACCTCGCTTATCCGCCCAACGCTATCCATAATGATGAAGATTTGCGTGCTCGTATATACGAACGCTATATCAATTTTAACGGGGGATCATATCCTGAGGATCTTTCATCGCTACTTCCTCGCTCGTCCGTTTCTGTCTTTACCCATGGGGATCTCACGCCGCGGAATATTATGGTTGATAATGCAGGGAGTATTACGGGTGTTGTGGACTGGGAAAATTCAGGTTGGTATCCGGATTACTGGGAATATGCAAACATCATGAAACCCTCGGTGGACTTGGACTGGATGCACTGGATGGACCGTACCAAACCTATTGCGTGGGAAATCGAAGGCATAGCAAAGGCGAGGCGCGTGTTATTTTGATACTTTGGTGGTTTGCAGATATTTCGCTCATCAGTGCTAACATTTGGAAACAATCTCCCCTAATAATTTTTTTTTGCCGGGCCTCGCTATGTTTGCCGTCCGACTCAGCGTACAGCTTCGCTGCTTTTGGAAGATGCATGCTGTAAAGCCGTCCACTCTCGCCGGCGTATCTTGCCTGCCACATTTTCGTTGTTAGTTGCCGGGCATTTAGACGTGGGAATTTCAGGGCTCACCAAGCAATTGCGAGGGCGTCTATGTCACCGACAAGTGAGCTGAAAGAATGTCGGGGAGTGTACGCAAATGTTAAGCGCTGACCAGCAACATAAGCGCCGTACACTACGCCCTCGCTCCACCGGTTGTTGGCCGTGGCCTAGCTTGTTTCATGTTAAGCAACTCGCTAGCCAGTATCTTCAAATGTTTATAAAAATAGCAAAATGTTTCAGCGTCAAAAGCCACAGAGTGAATTGAGAATATAGCATCGACGAGTATAATATAGATTTCTCCCGCGCCAACGATAAGATTCTTGTCTTAACTCTTATTTTATAATATTGACCTGAACTTGACACTTTATCATCTCTCAACTCTCGCCTTTCCAGGTATTAACCCGAATGTCTCCAGACAAATCATCTTGCGCTGCTTGTTTTGCTAACTAGCCATTGAGCATGTCCGATCGACCAAAGCTCGGTTCCATCAAGAGAGTGCGAAACACAGAATATGCCACCGATGAAAAAGGGCGTGATTGGAAAAGGTCAATCAAGGCCGACGGCACAAGGTCAGCATGGGAGCTCATGCCAGAGTTGCTGGATGCTGGTGAGGACCCATTGCTTCTCATGCTTGTGTTTCAAGCCCAGGCAGAAGGAGAGCCATCTCACTGGGCGTTTTTCGTTGCACGAGAGGGTACAAAGGGTCGCGTTTATCAGGTAAAAGGTGACGCTACTTACATGAGGTATCAATTTTTCCAAGAGGTCGATCTATTGAACTCAACAAGCTTCATGGCATCCTACATTCTGGCAGAGATAGATGAGCGGGGTGAGGAACTGCTGGCAAGATGCGCCGAGAGTGAGCCGCCGCCACGGGCTGACAATCGGGCTTCGGTCACTGAAAACTGCCAAGGATGGACCATTCGGGTCATTAGGCGTCTGAATGCTGCAGGTATCGTCGCCAACACTTGGGTTAGCTTCGCCGAGAGCAGACTGGAGAAGATTTAGTGGACTCGACCAGTCACTTCCGGCGTAATGTTTGAGATGGTAATAAAGCCTCACAATCTCCGGAGGAAATTCAGCTATAACCTATGCGCAGTCTTTGGCTAGCCGTGACTTGCTGAATAAATTTTGACCTGTTCGCTAACTATATTTTATGTTCGTTCACAGTACATCTTGCCAGCATATGCTACGCATAAAAACATGAGGCGGTGACACCACGTTTTTGGATATACTACTTTTTTGGATATCTATATAGTACTCAAAAGTCAAACTCCAACATTACAAATAATATATACAGCTGTGGTCTTACGAGACTTACTATGCGCATTAAACGTTCATCTTTTATATCCATGCACTGAGTAAAGCGTCTATTTCACTTTAGACCCCTGGCACGGGAACTATTCTGTGGCAGTTACATCCGTGCCCCGCCCCACTGACGCAATAGCCAAACTTGGACATTTTTCCAGGCGGCACAACGCCCTGACAACGTCTGCCATCAACCATTACACATATTTTACTCGCAGGGTCGTCACAACGCAGTCGCAACCATGAGCAAACCGCTCGCGTTCGGGCTGAACCTGAAAAAGAAGGCTGGCTCTTCAAAACCAGCGCCCGCCAAGGGGAAGCCAATGTTTGGCGGCGACGACTCCGACTCGGACGATGGCGCAAACGACAGCACAAAAGCACAGGCGATAAGCGGCGATCTGGATGACTTTACGGCATCTCCAAGGCAAGATACGGAGCATACGAAACCGTCAAAACCCAAAAATGGTCTAGCCAAAGAGCCGCCAAAGCTAAAGAGCAAAACGCAGCCGAGTGCCATGTTTGGCGACCTGTCCAGCGCGCTCGAGTCACGCAAAAACGCAGAAGCCGCAGCGGAGCTGGATTCGAGCGTCTACGACTACGACTCTGTCTATGATTCATTCAAGCCAAAGAAGCAGGCGACAAGGGAGGACGAGGAGCGGAAACCAAAATACATGCGCAACCTGCTGCAGGCAGCAGAAGTGCGCAAGCGCGATGCGCTGATTGCGGAGGAGAAGAAGATTGCGCGCGAGCGAGAGGCTGAAGGAGACGAGTACGAGGATAAAGAAAAGTTTGTGACGGCGGCGTATAAAAAGCAGCAAGAGGAGAATAGACGAATAGAAGAGGAGGAAAAGAAGCGGGAAGAGGAAGAGGCAAAGAAGAACGAGGGCGGGGGCATGTCGGCGTTTTATCGCAAGCTCTTGGACAAAGACGAGCAGCGCCATGCCGAGACTGTCAAGGCTGCAGAGGAAATGGCCAAGGGCGGCGGCGACGGTGAGGACGTGCAGGAAGAAGAGCCTGACGCGGATAAGGAGCGGGCTGCTTTTGCAAAGGATTTGAATGAAAAGGGAGCGGCTGTGGACGTCAATGAAGACGGGCAGGTTGTTGACAAGAGACAGCTGCTCCGAGGCGGTCTGAATATTGACGCAAAGAAGAAGTCGGCGCCCGTCCAGCAAGAAAAGACACGACCAGCCGAGCGCGAACGCAAAGATAGCTATGCGTCCGGCCAATTCGGTCGCAGGCAGGCTCAGCGAGAACGCCAATCGCGCATGATGCAGGAGCAGCTGGAGCAGTCCATGAAGCGTTCCATGGAGGAGGAAGAGTCACAGAAGCAAGAGCTTGAGCGCGCGTCGAAGAGCCGCAAAACAGAAGGCGAGATTTCGAGCGCAAAGGAACGCTACCTGGCCAGAAAGAAGGCGGCTGAAGAGGCCAAAAAGGCTAATGGCGCTGGTGCGGAGTAATATATGTAATAGATACCCTTTGGACATTCACTGTGCTTGTTATCCTATGATGTATTTGTGATTCTATTTTTGACTCTCTGCCTGATAAAGAGCTTATTCTATACGTCCCAATTTGGCCTTTTGCAGGCCCTAGATAGTAATACACGCCGTCACCTTGGCTATGGTGAGGCAGTTTCGCTCGGCGATGATAAATAACTGCCGGTATCCAATTGTGCAAATTCAATCAATTTTCGATTCATTTCGTCCGCTCGAGTTCCATTGAAATGGTTTTCGTCATTCCCCAATAAATCAATTCCCTCTACTGGTTGCCCTGCTCCTGGCGTATGCGGGTGATGTAGGCAGAGTTGACCTGGTTCCAAGCAGCCATGTACTTTTCCATGCAAGAAGTCATGCACTGCTGCTCGCCGCTCGAGAGGGAGGTGCCGGGCTTGGGGACGCACTTGTCGAAGCAGTTTTCTTGGAGTTTCTAGTAGCACGCCCCAGTTAGTATCATCAGAACGAGCGAACGGGGAAAACTTGAGCTTGAAAAATACGCACCTCGATGAGCACGCGGGCGTTGGCAAGGTTAGCCTCAGTGAGGACCTGCTTCATGACAGCCTGCTTAACTGCGCCGGAATCCATTGTGGTAGTGTGTGGTGTGTGGTTTGCGGGAAAAGGTGAAATATGATTGTACTGATGCTTCGCGAGCTGCGGAAAAGATTAAAACATTGACGTAGCGGCGCATGCGACAAGACCCGAGTAAGGCTGTGGCTAGTGTGGCTGGTGTCGGGTAGTATGTGGCGCATGCGGCTGGGGTACTGTGTCACGGCAGGGGTGGGTTTTTTGGGGGCCACCACGAGCCCAAGAGGCCAGCTGTAGGCTAAAGGTAGCTAGGGGTTGGTTCGCTTCGCCCTGGCGACAACCACAACTTGCACATAATTCCTGTAGCAGACAGACGAACCCCGGACCTCTGAACGACGGTCACGGCAGACGAAGCGGCTCCGTATCAAACGAGTACGTTTGAGCAATTTCGGAGCTCTACTGGTTTCAGAAACCTCGAGGCAGGTTATACTGCGTTCCCCAAGCATCGATCGACACGGGGCACTATGTGGTTTTCCAAGATAACGGCCGTGCTCGTTGGAGCGCTGGCCTGCACTGTCAAGGCCGACGACTCGGACGTGAGACGCATATCGGTTCGTTGTTACCTTGTGGAAATTTGAATTGGGAAAAATTGGGAGCTAATTATACTGGTTATCCAGCTGCGGACACACACGCTTGAACAGGTACGACGACACACGACACATTGATGCGATCGACGCTCGTCGATTTACAATTTTCTGTGTACTGACCTGCATGCTTTAGCCCTACCTGGATTCAGACATGCAAAGCCGCTGGTTCGACTTTGGAGGAGATACCATTGTTCGAACCGACTCGTATGCTTTCCTCCCTTTTTGCTCTCGTGAGGGTTGCCGAGCCTCTGCTAACACGGTGCGCAACAGCTACGTTCGTCTTACATCCGATCGACCCTCGCAGACAGGATGGCTCTTTTCGCGCGTTCCCCTGACGGCCACGAACTGGGAGATTGAAGTCGAGTTCAAGATTTCCGGAAAGAACCAGCTCTTTGGCGACGGCTTCGCCATGTGGATTACCAAGCAGCGCGGCCAGTTTGGTCCCGTCTTTGGCAGCGTCGACAACTTTGACGGCCTGGGCATCTTTGTCGACACGTACAAGAACAACCGACCGGGAGTCGTGTTCCCCTACGTCATGGCGATGCACGGCGACGGCCAAAAGTCGTACGACAAGAACAACGACGGCAAGTACGGCGAGCTCGCTGGCTGCTCTGCCCGCGGCATCCGCCATTCCAGCGTCGCGACCAAGATGCGCCTCACGTACTTCCAGGACAAGTACCTCAAGCTGGACCTGCAGTACAAGAACGAGGACGAGTGGATCAACTGCTTCGACGTCGAGCGCCCGCCTTCTATTCCCAACATTGCGTATCTCGGCTTCAGTGCCGAGACGGGCGAGCTCAGCGACAACCACGACATTGTTGCCGTTCGTGCGTATAACCTCTACGCTCAGCCGGGCACGGGAGCCGGCACGCCGTCTGGCAAGAAGAGCCGCAGCAGCAACCGCGGCAGTATTGGTGGTAGCGGTACTGCTAGCAGCGAGGGCGGCAGCTGGACTTGGTTCTTTACCAAGATTATCCTCTTCTTCTTTGTGCTTGCTGCTGCGTATGTTGGTTATACGGCGTACAGGACAAAGTTTAAGAGCCATCGTTTCTAGAGAATGTAGGAGTATGGGGGGTTGTATGTTATTTGGGTTAGAAATGGGGATGTGTGCATGGCATGGGCATGGTCGGTTCATATTGTGGCTAGTGGTTCTTTTTATCTGCGGAGCCATTTATATTCCATAAAAATAAAAGAAACACTTTGAACAATTCTCTTTGCGGGTAGCATCTGCCATTTGTAGTAATCGAATGTCATAACATGTGTTGCACGAATGATGAAGGCCATGGCCGACATCAAAATATGTAGTGTCGAAAATGAGATGAGAAACAACTATTCCCCAAATCGCGTCCGGTGATTAACAATATCGTACTGATATTAATAAAAATGCTATAAAATACATAACCCACTACTTTTTAATGTAGCTAATATTTTTGTTGTCAATTAGCGACCAATGTTTTCAGTTTCGGTGTGTAGGGTAGGTCTTCTTTGCGCTGGCTTGCGGGCATCAAGTACGGTTGTATAAAAAGGTTCTTACAACAGACTGCATAGAAAAAAAAAGAAAAGAAAAGAAAAGGACTGAGGGTAGTGTCGAATGTGAAAAGTTTTCACTTCTAAATTCTATTCCGAATTACCTGTACTAAATGCGCTTGCTCTTCAAATACGTATAATCCTCCATGGCCTCGTCGACCCTCTTTCTCAACGCATCCGCAACAGTCTGACCAAACTGCTCAGTCCACGCCTTGTGCTTCTCCTCCAGGTCTACACTCTCCGAAGACTTGGACTTGTCAATCGTCGTCGAGTTCCACAGACCACCCATGTACAGCAAGTGGCGCTGCGTAACCTGCTCCCCGTCCTTTGGCGCGGTGACATCCCACTGGTCGCGGACCAGCTTCGGGTCCATGCCGCACAGCTCGCAGAGCTTGGTGACAGACGTCTGGTTGATGACGTCGTCCGCGTCGACGACAATCACCGACGAGGCGGCGCAGCTTTCGAGATTCTCGTCGCTCGTGTACCAGTCGTATAGCTGGCGCGAGTAGGTGTAACTCATGTAGAAGCCCCATGCCTTGTCGGTTATGTCGACGGCTCCGGCGCCGCTTTCGGTGCGGTACCACGATTCAAAGGTCAGTGCCGGGTGGCGGATGATGAAGATGGGCTGCACGCTGTGGAGGTAGGCGTCGCTGAGAATGGTTGGGTTTGTGTGTGGTGTTGGGTTGGTGCTGTCGGTGTTGCTGGGGATGGGGAACGGCGGAGGCAGAGGGCCGCCCCAGATGCTTTGCGAGAGGTGGGAGGGTTCGAAGAGTTGGACTACGTGGTTTTTGACGAAGAGGGGGGTGTCCTATATATATACAAGTCTTGTTAGACGAGGTATTTTGTTTGCTCTTCAGGGAACAAGGCGGTGGTGGTAGTAGTATATGAGGGTGAGGATATTGAAGGGTGATTACGGCTGGTCGTACGTTTTCAATGGCATCTTGATGTGCCTTGTCAAAGCTTTCCATTCCGCTCTGGAGCATGGAGCCATACTGATGTCGCTGCTCTTCCGTAAACTCTGTAATTGGTACGTGGTTGAGCGTCTTTTCGGCAAACATAAAGGTCGTCTGCCAGTGGTACTCGGTCTGGGCCCAGCCGGGCTGGTCAGAGAGCAGTCGGGAGAGGAGGTTCGAAGCGGTTCTCGGGTGGCTGAAGAGGAAGACGTCGCGGCATTGTGATCGTCTGGGCCCGGGTCGGGGATTGGTGTAGTTGTGGCCGCTCATTATGAATGTGCGTTGTGTGCGACGAGCCGGGCGAGGCTTGGGCGAAGGGCCGGCCGGTGGGAGGGGGAGGGGGAGGGGAAACGGGATGACGATGCAGTTGCGAGAGCGAGAGATTGGGACGTGTCGGAGCTTGCTATTTGATGGCGTGCTTGGAGTTGAATCCGACAGGTTTTGCAGTAGTTGTTGGACTACTGGTATGGAAATTGGGAGAAAGGGAGCAGACTTGCGGACAAGTGGACTGTTCTATGGCTACCTAGCTAGTATGGTACGAGTCCTCGTAGAGACGGGTCGTAGTCCGGGGTGAATGGCTCGTGGGCCAAATGGAGGAGTAAGCCCCAGAATAGGCCAAGGGAAGAGCTAGTGACTTGGAGGAGGAGCGGCGGCGGGGTATAGAGGAGGGTTTAATTTGGATATTGAACGAGACAAACCGAATATTTCTATCCCGTGCGTTTGGCTTCTTTAAGAGCCGGGAAGGATTCCTGTTCCTGCAGCCCGTTCCGGGGCTACATTGGGGGCAAGATGGCAGGCTCTGGTCTGGCGCCTGAGATGCTGCACTGTAAGTAGCTCCGTTGGGCATGTTGCAGCCCTGCTTGAAGGGCGGCTGTTTCTGATGAATTGCCCTAGTTAAATAGGGAAGTAGCTGGAGAGATTTTAATACCGTTGGCTGAATCCATATAAAGACCCAACGCGACGTGCTGTGTAAGTTGATGGTAGTATTGAGGACCACCAATGGGGTTTGCAGCTTGCAGCAAGTTACCTTATCAACCCCGCCAAGTGGTCGACACTTGAAAGGGACTCGTCCTTGCGCCGCCACCAGCCTCTCCAGCCTTTTGGGCGAGCCACAGGGAGCAAGGGAGGTGACGCCACAACGTCTGGACATGTAGTACAGTGCCCGAGTGTGCCTCTTGACCGAGAGGGCGGTTTAAAAAAAATAAAAATAGAAATAAAAATCTAAAGCCGAATATAGATCATCTGTTTTACAGTTTCGAAGTCATTGGCGACACGAAACTGCCCGTCCTAGCAGCCCAATTGAGCGATGCGCAACACCATACTCCAGTAGAGACTAGGTAGCAGCGACAAATATTCACCATCTCCCAAAGGCTGCTATACGTGTAAATGCTTCACTTATTAACTACTTTTTTCTCAAAAGAAGGTCTAGTACGATGGCTGACGGGATAATTGCTTGCTCTAGTTTTCCATACCGACCACTTTTTTTTTTTTTTAAGAAAAAGCCTTTCCTTGGAAACCTCGTCAACCATGGCAAAAGCGGAAAGCTGGCCGTCGCTCACACCCAGCACCCGCCCAGACCGGCTGGTCCCGCGTACGCATAGAACGATGAGAGCAGACTAACACTGGGCTAATAAAGTGACCTGTTATTTACCGGCCAAGACCAGCAAAACGAAAGGTTCTTTGATAAGGTTTAGCGACTTGTAGTACCAACTGTATCCGATAGTACGTCAATGTACTCCGTACCGTCCTCAGCCTTGGTTGCGTCCCCCAGCCGCACCGCAGAAAAACACCGCGACACCATATCCGGAACACCCAGTGGAGCTCTCCTCAAGCTAAGCTACCCTAAGCTAAAAAAGCTCTCAGGTGCTTCGACAACCCCGCACTCCACCACTACAACCACTACCAAGTGCCTCCACCCACCACCACCACCACCGCCCGCCGTCCCCGTCGCTGTCGCCTCCGCCGCCAACCTTGTATCCCGATCCTTGCTGAATCGTGCTGTTCAGCCTCTCCTCTGCCACCTACTAATGCTACAAGCACGCTGTTCCTAGCCAAATACTCACTCTCACCCTTGGACGGGACCAACCCAATTCGTCTTTGGATGCTTTCGCCGTCCTGCTGGACCCCTCAATTGATCTCTCCTTCTCTTCCTCCGCACTCACACCCAGAGGCTTCACCTCCAGCGCAAAGCCACCGCAACCTGTTCTCCAAGGCGCCCTCTCTTGTCCGCCTCTCGCTCCAGATCCAGCTCTCTTGCTTTGAATAGAGCGAGCTGCTTCAATTTATCAAGGCCCCAGCTTAAGCAGACCCAGGCCGTCCGGGTCCGTTTGGTCGTTTCGTTCCATCCCTCCCACGGCCGCAGCCAGCACCGCCCAGACACCTCAATCCCCCAATCCCAGACCACTCAGACTGCAGACCGCAGGCCCCAGCCAAAGCCAACAGTCGCAGTCGCATCCCCTCTTTGTTTTCTTTGGTGACTTGCCTCATCAATTCTTCGTCTTCTCCCCCTCTGCTTCAATCGCAACCCCCCCGGCTCATCCTATGCCTTCCCTTGGTTTCCTCAAGAAGAAGCGGACGAGGGACGGAAACTCGGATCCGTCAGCGTCAAACCCCACCAGCCCAGTGTCGCCAACCCCCGCAACCACAAAGTCGTTTGAAGGCTCCTCGTCACTGCCGCGCTCCTCTGCTGGTGCTGGTGCTGCTGCCGCGACCGCCGGAACTCAATCAACCTCGACAGCCCCTGGCCAGCAGCAAGCCTCACAGTCGCAATCGCAGCCGCAGCAGCAAGCCCAGCCCCAACAACAACCACCACAGCATCCGCAACAGCAGGCGCAGGCCGGAAACGAGCAGCAGTCGCAGCAGATGAACAACAACAACCAGCAGGCCGCCGCCTACGCCGCCCACGCGGGCAATGGCGCCAGCAACCAGAACCTACCCAGCATCAACAACCTAATGAATCCCCAGAATGACGGCAACGCCAACAATTACCAATCCTCAAACTATCCTGCCTCGCTAGCCCCCCAGAACCCCCATGCCGCCAACGAGAGCCCCGGCACCGACCCCGACCGCCTCAAGCAGCAGCAACAGCAAGCCCATCCTGTACCGACCATGATGCAGCACGGCCAGCAGCAGCAACAGCAGGCAATGCAGTATCAGCAGCAATCACAGCAGCAGCATCAATACGCCATGCAGCAGCACCACCAGCAGCAGCAGCAATCACAACCCCGCATCACAAAGGGCAAGTATTCGCTCGGCGACTTTGACATACTCCGAACGCTCGGCACTGGTAGTTTTGGACGGGTGCACCTGGTCCAGTCAAAGCACAACCAGCGCTTTTATGCAATCAAGGTCCTCAAGAAAGCTCAGATCGTCAAGATGAAGCAGGTCGAGCATACCAATGACGAACGCCGCATGCTGAGCGACGTCAAGCATCCTTTTCTCGTCACCCTCTGGGGCACCTTTCAAGACTGGAAGAGCATATACATGGTCATGGACTTTGTCGAGGGTGGTGAGCTGTTTTCGCTGTTGCGCAAGTCAGGTGTAAGTTGAAACTGGGCTTTTTTCTTCTTCTGCGTCTCGATCTACTTTAAGAAGCTAACCCACGTACACCTAGCGATTCCCCAATCCCGTTGCCAAGTTTTACGCTGCCGAGACCGCCCTCGCCTTGGAATATCTCCATTCCAAAAACATCATCTACCGAGATTTGAAGCCCGAAAACCTTTTGCTCGACCGCCACGGCCACTTGAAAATCACCGACTTTGGATTTGCCAAACGCGTTCCCGACAAGACTTGGACCCTCTGCGGCACTCCGGATTACCTTGCCCCGGAGGTCGTCTCTAACAAAGGATACAACAAATCCGTAGACTGGTAGGTTCTGCCTAAGTTCTGCCTCTTTGTCGCCCAACAGGACTGGGCCAAAAAAGTTTACGTATCTAACTGTGGCCAGGTGGTCTCTTGGTATCCTGATATACGAAATGCTCTGCGGCTACACTCCATTCTGGGATAGCGGCTCTCCCATGAGAATATATGAAAACATCCTCAAAGGGAAGGTCAAATACCCAGCATATGTGAACCCGGATGCCCAAAATCTGCTCGAGGGTCTCATCACGGCCGATCTTACCAAGCGACTTGGCAATTTGTACGGTGGCTCTCAAGATGTCAAGAACCACCCCTGGTTTGCCGAAGTAACGTGGGACAGACTGGCACGCAAAGATATCGACGCCCCATATACACCACCCGTCAAGGCCGGTACAGGGGACGCAAGCCAATTCGATAAATACGCCGAGGACCCAGAAGCCTACGGGCAAGGCGGAGGACCTGACGAGTATGTTTTGATGCTCTTTTTGCCCCGCGTGTGCAAATTACTAACATCTGTTTAGGTACGGACACATGTTTACCGAATTCTAATTGCAATGCTTTTCTTTACAATGTAGCGAATTAAGGCCAAATGCTGGAAAAGGTTGATGAAAGAAAACGAAGCAATACAAAAAAATAAAAAATAAAAAAAAAATTGATATTCTGGCGAACAAGGATAAGGCAGGACCTTAACAGTGTAGGACATTATGCCGCATGATTATGAGGGGGTTTCCACGGTGCATCATGTATGGGAGACGCGGCAGGCTTCAAGGCATGGGCAATGGAATAAGAGGCCGTGGCAATTCACCAGGAAACGCAACGAAAGAGTCAGATTGAGGTCGGGTACGAAGCCAGCTACTGTAGCGAGCCGTACGAGAAGCATCTGTACAATGTCATGTTTATACGTGCTTTCCGCTTTTCCGCTGAATTGAAGAATGTGAAACGATTGATGAGCAAGCGAGGTTGTAGCATTGTAAAACTGATGCGATGTTTTAGTTATTATTACTGTCAATGATAAACCGGAATTGAAATTGCAGACCTTACGAGTTCCGACAGGGGACCTGGTTAGCGCTAAGTATGCACAATCTAGACCGCCGCAGACACTACCAATGCACGAGGCTGGGGATCTTCAGCGAACCAGGCCGGGGGTGGTGTGTGGTCCATGTCCAGCTCAGGCAGTGTGACAGCGCATCAAGGATGTACAATAACCTGCAGGTGTAGCGGAGACGGACGGAGAAAAAAAAGCTTCTTTATCTTTTCAGACTACTCTGTATCTTTAACCTTTGCTTTCGCATATCAATTTTAGGATACATTGACTTTGTCTTTCATGGGGTGAGTACTGGCCATTCGGCTTGTCAAAGGAGAGAGGTACATTAGTACGTCGTACACGGACTCTCAGCCCACGATACTACAAGACGACGGCGGCGCTTTGCAACTTCTCGACGGGGAGACGGGAGGACAATTGAGGGGAGCGAACAGCAAAATAGGAGGAGAAGAGGGAAATTAAACATGGACGACTATCTATTTCGCCATTTTGTCAACGAGTGTCGAGTCGTCTATGAGGCGACTAGCTACGTTGAGATTTTCAATTATTCGGTTAGTTGGCGGCCTCTTGATATAGTCCTCTGCAAACGCGGGAGGGAGTGTTGTATGGGCTAACTGCGATTCGGGGATATTGGGATTAGGATGCGAGATTTAATTCGTGTGAGGAGCACAACTTGACGGAAGATGAGTTTGAGAATTTTTTGCATCAGAGGGTATGTTTGCCGCCTTCTATTATCTCTCGGAGCTCCTATCCTGGATAAAGGCTGACGATGGTGATGCCGGTATGTAGGGAGCTTTCTCGACGCCGGAGAATATACCCACTGGCACCACTTTACTGAGCGGGATTCGGCTCATGTGCGTATTCTCTTGCCTTTTTCAAACAGTTTAAACGTTGGAGTCAAGCTGTAACTGATTTTGTTGAATTTCAGTGTCCAGAGCAACGCCACGGACAAGGACACATTCATGTCCAAAGTCATCTCGCTCCCTAAAGACTCGTACGAATCAATGGTTCGCACCCTCAAGCTCCCCTTTCGAGGCATCGAGACTACGTCTGTTGTTGGGCCGTTTTTCTGGAGTGCGTACAACCACGACGACGAAGATCCTCGTCTTTGTAAGTTTTTGATATACAATTCCACACCTATCATGTCATAACACAGCCATAAATGCAATGCAAATCAAATCAAACTTACACACAATACCGCGCAGACATTGTCCACCGCAAATCCGACGTCCGCAAAAAGGGCAAAACCCGCGGCTGGGAGCTCATGCTCTCCTACTCCTTTGCCACACGCACCACCACGGGCTACGTCAAGGGCACGCCGAGCTCCGACGTCATCACGGCGCTGGCACACCTCAAGGCGTGCGCGGCGCAAGTCGGCCACCCGCTGCTCTTGCCAGTCATCATCTTCTCGCACGACTTGTCGCCCGCGAATGACCAGAAGCAGCGGGACGCGCGCGACTGGCTGCGGCGGCTGGAGAATGCGGTCAGCCTGCGCAACGAGGTGGAGGAGCACGAGCAGTATTTCCAGGATGGCATGCTTGAGGTGGATGGGCTGAATCGGGACCTAGTCGAGTGTCATGGGCATGTACTCTGGAAACGGCCCCAGGCGTACCTGGCGCTGGCGAGGGAGATGGAGGCTGCTATGGGGAGGTTTTGGGATATGGAGTGTGAGGTTAGAGGGAAGACGGGCAAGGTGGGAGGCCTGGTGAATGGGTATGAACGTGGACATGCGACGCTCGTGAATGGGAATGGGAATGGAAATGCTGCGGGTGTTGGGCAGGGTGTCAAGGCGTTGGAGAAGCAGGCAAAAGACGTCGAGAAGCTGCACAAGAGTATGCTTTCGAGATTGGACTTTTACAAGGTCAAGCTCAAGGGGTTGGAGAATTATATCCACATTACGCTTGAGAGACTCAAGGTGCAGCGAGAAGCGGTAAGTTTTTTTCTGTTTGGGAGGATTGTTGGGACTTGACAGAGTGGCCAGAGGATATACTGACGGGTTATCGCGCAGCTTTACAACATCATGTCGCAGCGCGAAGCCAGGCTAAATCTCGAAATCGCAGGCGAACAGCGCCGCATAGCCCACGCCAGTAAGCGGGATAGTACCGCCATGAAGACCATTTCGCTCATGGGAGCGCTCTTTTTGCCAGGGACGTATCTGGCGAGTGTATTCAGCATGACGTTTTTCAACTTTCAGTCCGGTAAGCCCCCCTCTGACTTTTCTTTTTTTTGCTTTTTCGTCTCTTTTTCTAATGTATACTACGGCAGACGCAAACCCTGTAATATCTTCCAAGCTATGGGTCTACTTTGTCATCATGATTCCTCTCACAGTCATAATCCTCCTGCTGTGGACGTGGTACGACCGCCGCAAAGAGGAAAAGTATGCCCGCGACGATGCGGACTTGGAAAAGGATATTGACAAGATGGAAAAGGACATCATCTTTCATTTGCGCAAGAGGACGATGAGCAAGGCTAATACCTGGAATACCATCAGTCCTCCGCCAAAGCCTTAGATATGATTGAAATGATTGAAAACCGGGTATATATACAGTCACTACGCAAGGGCAAATATACGAATAAACGATTGAAATGAAGTTATCGATATTATGTTAATGGTATTGCTAAACAAGTATTTCCAACGCCGTGGATGACTTTCGCTACCTCAAAGGCGCGTGCAAACAAGGGCCGCTAACAGTGCAAAATCTCAAGACTAAAAAGAGTCGCTTACAGTCGAACATTGCCTTCTCCCCCGCCACCGCCGCCAAACCATCTCCTAATATCGCCAGACTGGTTATTACTCGAGCTGCCTTCGCCATCACCGCCCATCCACTTGGGCTTCTTTATGCCCTGCCCTATATCCTGGAACCACTTGGGCGTGTCCATTGTCTCAATGGTATTCTTCATCCTGTGGCCGAGTATTTGGAAAAAGTTTTCGTCCTCGGGTGGATCGTCTAGGTAGCGACTTTGTCTCGGACCACCATCTCCTCGTGAGTTGCTGCCTCCCGACTGTCCAAGTGTCCTTGACCCGCCACCACCGGTCGAATCGTTTACAGCTGGGACGGATAGCACCGGTGCGCTGCGGCCGTTTCCATTCCCACCGGCAGATGCTAGCCGAGAAAACAGCTCGTCGCGTCGACGGATAGACTCACCACCGAGTTCGCGCTCAATGAGATCCCGTCCTTCGCGCCATGAACCTGTTCCGTATCCGGTCTGGTTTTCCTCTTCCTCTATAAAATCCGCACCAAGGAAGACGCGTTTCACTTTGCCGTAAAGACCAAACAAAGTGGCAAAGACTGGGAATACCAGGAAAATGGGAAAGAGGTCATCAAACCATTGACCAAACTTTGTCTGATTGATAAACTCGCCGAGGAAACGGTAAAAGGTGGTCTTCTCGTGAATATCGCGCGACAAAAACGTCAGGAAATTGTATGATAGTGGCACGCTTAGCTTGGCCACTTGCATCGAGTACCAAAACGCAGATTCGTAGCCAGTGTTGCGCTTCACCAGTGCACGGCCACGCCAGACCTTGACCTCTGTCATGGTAATCAGGGCAGCCGAGCACATATAACAGATCCAGAATGCCGCAATCACTTGCCCCGCAAAGCCAACTTCTGGCTTGTCTCCAACCCAATGATGCACGACACTGACGCTGATAATCGAGAGCTTTGGGAATGGAAATTTCACCACTTCTGACCAGACAATGCATGCTGACGCAGCGGCGAGTAAAACGCCCAGAATAGCTTGAAGGTACGGCGCAACGTGAAAGTGCCAAATATACCGAGAATGCGGGTTCAGGAATGTCGTCTTTTCCCAGACTCCTGCGTGCGGAGACGTGCCACCAAAGTCTAGCTTTTTAGATGCGCCAGAGTCGAGTATAGTCTGTGTTTTGGCAGCCTCGTGCACCAGACCATGCCACTCGCTCATGTACCGTGACCTAGTGTGTCGTGCTCGAATCAGTCGTCTCGTCAAGTCGGCCATGTACTTTTCAGTGATAACTGTCGGTACCGTCCGATCCAAAGTATTGGAATCGAGCACCGTTGCGTGTGGTTGTGTATGCGGTACATTCGCCATGTCCTGAAGCTCCTCTATCCAGTCCCGAAAGTCGGCGGCGCTGCCAAGTTTGCGCTTCCCGAGTTCAGTGACTTGAGCTTCAATTTCCTCGAGATTGGTGACCGAATCCTCCATCTTCTCGTGTACTTTTGGTGCCTTTGTTTGTAAACGTCGTAGTTTTCCGCTTATACTGGCGTCTCGAATAAGTTGTCGTGGGATCGATACTAGGCCGTGGCCCATTAGGTATATAGCCAAAACCAAACCCCAGCAGTATGCGAGTGCCATAATCGTCGCCTTTAACGACTTTGGTGTAAATTCATATGTGATGAATACGTATATAAGACCAACAATCGATGCGCCAATCACTATGGCATGGAACTGGGCGTTCTCTCGTAGCGAGTACATCAGCTTGTCTCGTGGTTCGCGGTAGCCGGCGTCCGAATATTCGCCAAGTATGGGGAGAATAAACCTGCGTTAAACTGTAAGCAAACACTTCCATGTATCGTCGAGGTTGTTAAGAGCATACCAAGTCAAAGCAAACGAGAGCCAGTACGTTATCCGCCACGAAACCAAAACGAGCCGGTCAGGGAGCCATATTCCTCTTGTTGCCTCATCATCAGTTCCGGCGCTGGATGCCAAGTCAATGGGAACCAGGAGAACAATGATAGAGGGAAGCCAAAGCGCGAAAAATATCGGTATCAAGTAGAAGCCCGGTGTCGAGCGCAGCGGCAGGTAGTGTCGCAAGACCAGGAGTACTACGAGCGACACCACCAGCAGCGCGAGAACCGAAAAGACAACGGAGCCGACGGAAACCGGCGTGCTCACAGCGTTCAACATGTTTGTGATCTCGAAGAGGAATACATTCGTGCGTTGCCAGCTAAGCAAAGTGCGTCTGAAAATCGTTTGCAGAAAGCGGAAGACACGGATGAAATGCTGGCAGTTTGTCGTCGCAATGTGCATTCCACCAGCCCCGTGACGTAACCGGGGTCATTTCCACACCAGTGGCGCTAACCGCCCAGGTACGGCCAGTGAGTGAATGCCTGTTGATGCCTGGTATTTCCGGCCACGAACCACTTTAATGCTGGCGGCGCGTCCAAACGCGAGTCTCAGCAGCTGGTGCGACGCGGCGAGCCGATCTTTGATCTCGAACCCATCCAACTAAGTTTCCTCGCCGAGTTCACTGCCAGCGCTCCCTGAACCACGAGAAGAAAGTTTTGCAAGTCAGCCAAGTTTTGCATTCTCTTGCTCAACACCGCCAACAATGGATATCGAAGACTGTAAGCTATGTACTGTTCAAACACCTTGCGCCAGCACTAACTTTCTTTAAGGGTTGGCCGACTCCAACGATGCGACGAACATCAGCTTGGTATCGCCCACATCGTCGGGCCTAAAGCTGATTTCCACATTCCATCCAAGCTTTACATACCCCATCTTTGGCGATGAAGAGAAAATCTTTGGCTACAAGGATCTCAAAATGAACCTGAGGTACCGCGCCAACGACATGCGACCTCATTTCCAGATGACATACGGCGCCAAGTTCAAGCCAATCGGCGAGACCGAAGCAATGGACCCTGCCGCTATGCTCAAGGATGATGGGCACCTTCCCGACAGTATGTGTTTTCATGTCGTATGCAGAGAGAAGCTGCTAACGTGTTTAAGTCGCATTCTCGAAATCGGCCGACTTTGAGAGTAACTCGCAACAACTAGCCAATAATTGGTCGCCTCCGGGCACCCTTCACACGAGTATGGAAGGCTCAGATGGCACATACGAAATCTGGCGGGGGTCACTAGCCGATCCTGCCATCAAGCAGTTGAACAGCAGAATCCAAATCTTTGTCCCTCTGCTAATTGAAGGAGGATCTTACATTGGACAGAATCCAGAGACTGGCGAAGACCAATCTGAAATGACCGATGCCGATCGCTGGACTGTGTTCCTGCTGTATCGTAAACAACCCTCAGCCGACAACCCAGAGAAGAGCTCTTACGTATTTGTCGGATACTCCACTGTTTATCGCTTCTTCTACTTTCAACCGCCGCCAACACCTCCCGCATCACCAAACGGCGAGTGGGAACTTCCCCAAGGAGACCTGGATCTCGGCCAACTACCTTGCCGTACGCGGCTCTCTCAGTTCATCATTCTGCCACCTTTCCAAGGCAAGGGCAACGGAGCCCGACTCTACAAGACCATTTTCGAGCACTATCTGAAGCACGAGCAAACCCATGAATTCACCATCGAGAATCCGAATGAAGCGTTTGACGAACTAAGAGATGCATGCGACATTGCTCATTTGCGCACCATGCCAGAGTTTAATGCGCTCACATTGGACCCAAGCGTCACTGTCCCAAAGTCTGGCGTGATCCCGCAGCTGGTCAAAGGCGGCGAGAAGCTGGAACAGATTCGACTCAAGGCCAAGATTGCCCCTCGACAATTTTCTAGACTCTTGGAAATGCACCTAATGTCCCAGCTGCCAGACTCGGTGCGACCACGAATAACCCCCGATGATGCCGTCCCCTCAGCAACGAGTGCAGACAGGCACTTGGAGAAGCTTTGGCAATTGATTGTCAAACAGCGACTATATAAGCACAACAAGGATGTTCTGGCACAGATTGAAAAGGATGAGCGCATCGACAAATTGGGTGAAACCCTACGAGGCGTCGAGCTCGAATACGCACGTATTCTAGCAGCACATGACCCCAAGGAGAAGGCGCTCGCTAACGGACCGTCGGCTACGAATGGAAAGCGCAAGTTAGACGACGACGTTGCATCAGACTCGAGCAAGAGGGCTCGTGTCGACGAAGAGTAGAGCCACAGAATAGGAAGAGTCACAGACAAGATATCATGTTTTTTTCGGCGTTGGATTGGGACGTGTGGTCAAGGACAAGGTCATGCCACGTTTGTGGTGGTTAAAAATTCACTTTTCTAACTGAATGATATAAATCTTTTGAATATGTTCCCTTTCCCAGTCCTAGTGTGATTTACCAGCGAGTGCCGTTTACGTTCTGGACACCTTGGCCCAGTTGGCTGGCAATGACAGTAGCTTCTCTGAATGCGCGTGAAACCTGGCCACGAACACCACCATCCTCAAGGGACAACAGACCACCAATGGTGCAGCCACCAGGCGTGCAAACCTTTTCGCGCAGCAGAGCAGGGTGCTCGCCACTCTGAACCAGAGCAACCGTACCTTTCATGGTCTGGGCAGCCATGCGCTGGGCCTCAGCTCGAGGGATACCCATGGCAACACCTCCATCAATGGCAGCCTCCATCATGAGAGCAAACATGGCCGGACCAGAGCCGCACAGAGCAGTGGAGGCATCCATGTTGTTGGAGGGCAAGAAGACAACATCGCCGATCTGCTTGAAGATCCAGGTAATCAGGCGCTGGGACTCCTCGAGCAAGGGGTGGGCCGGAGTGCCAATGACGGTCATGGACTCGCGGATGAGAGCGGCGGTGTTGCACATGGCGCGAATGCAGCGGCAGCGTCCGTCGTCGTTGGGGCTGCCGGTAGGGACCAGGCCGTGGATGGCCTCCTCCATGTGGTCAGAGGTGATGCCGGCGCAGACGCTAATCAGCATCTTTCCCTTGAGGGCGTCGGCCATGCCAGCCTCGCCGAGGACACCCTTGATCATGTACGGCTTGCAGGCCAACAGGACAACCTGGGACTGCTTGACGGCGCTGACGTTGTCGTTGCGGACGATTTCGACTCGGGACATGTTGGCGGCCATGTCCTTTTTGATTCTCTCGGCGCTCTTCTCGCTGCGGACGCAGGCAATGAACTTGGAGGGGAGGGTCGTGGGCATATCGTCGCCGGTCTGCGGGACGCCAGAGTTGATGGAGCTGAGGACGCCGTTGGCAATGGCGATGCCCATGGTGCCTATGAAGGCGTGTAAGCAAGATGAAGCCCATTGAGCATGTCAATTGGTAGGGAATGGCTGTCTACTTACCGCAGCCGAGGACGGCAACTGTCACGCCGGAAGACATTGTGAATGCGTGTTTTTGAGGTAAATGGAAAATGGAGGGGTACTGTGACTGAGCAGCGGGGTTCTACTGTTAATTCAGTAGAAAGTTATGCAAAGTCCGAAATGGTATAATATGTCAATTGATAAGAATGTTGCTTAAAGCGCTGTATTTATCAATGGGGCTGGGGGGAATCCGTGCTTTTAACTGATGCAGGTTGAATAGCGCCAAGTGCCTACGGCGAGCCGACGATAACCTATAAGCGTCGCCGGTTTCGCGCCTTTTTCTGGTCCCCTAGCTACAGTGACGTCGGTGGTGCGCTGTGTTGCATGTGCTAACCAGGCGACAAGAGTCGGCTTCCCGGGGCTTTACCGGCGGATCCACATATGCGCCAAAGGCGGTCCCTGCACCAGTTCAGCGATGGCGGGCCTGCTAAACCCAGTGAGGCGCGGCTCGGTGGCAGCTTTTTGTTAGCGTGGACTGCCTTCACTTGAGTCTCTCACCAATCCGTGTCAAGCAAGACACAGACGACATACAGCAAGATGGCGGATCCTTTCGAAGTGCGCATGCGATTTAGTGCACAGCTGCAGCATCTGAATGCCTCTGTGGCGTCTGCGCAAAAGGCTGCCCAGTATGCCTTGAGATACAAAGATATGGACGAGGACCTGCATTCGTGCATCCTGGAGCAGGTTGAAAGGGTTTGATTTCCCCCCCGAGAACTTGAGAAGAAGAAGCATGAGGCAAAGTTGACTAACAATTCTACTGCAGAATAATATGAACACACGCGCCAATATCATGTACTTTATAGAGCATTTCCTCGACGTGGCGCATAAAGATGGACATTCAGACTATATTCGCATGATGCAGCGGGATATTATCCGCGTTGTTGACGCGGTTGCTCCAGATGATGGATCTGGCGCTGCCAATGTCAAGGTCGTTCGAAAAGTTCTGCAGGGCCTCCAGGGCAAAGGATATCTGGATCAGCAGGCAGTCAGTCAAATCGAGGATGTCATCAAGGAGCGCGGCACAAACGACGCCGATCTCGGTCTCTCGTCTCCCGTCGAGGATGTTGAAATGACAGACAAGACTCCGTCACAAAGCACAGCAAAGCAAGGGCGACGCCCGGCGCCAACACGACTTGACAAGCGACAAATTGAGCAGCGCATCGAAGAGGACAGGGAGCGTCATAAGCGAGAGCGTGAGAACATATGGGCCATACCGCAAGGGCCTGGCGTCGAAATGAATAAACTCTGGGAGGAAACAAGCGACTTTGGTGAAGACGATGACCGGCTAATCACAGAGGAAGGAGATGATTTTGTCACAGAGATGGAGATGCAGCGGTGTCATCACCAAAAGTCCGCGAATGGTGTAAAGAGTTGAAAGTATGGTCTGGCGGATATGTTAAAAAGTTTTATCCTGGTGCATTGGGTGGCGTTTTGGTGTATATATTCCCTCTTCGGGTCCTTTAGGCTGATATTGGTGACGAGATACCCAAATCTGCGCAAACACGACTATTTCTTTGGCCGCGAATCATCATCATTTTGTCCTTGTAGAATGGTATTTTATTGTCAGATACTAATACACATGATTTTATACATGCCATGGGGCAATCCATCGCTCCATTTTATAAACTCCCCCCTTTCTTCCAATCAAACATGCTGATGCAACGCTTTACTCCATCAAGACCTTTGCGCCCAGCTCCTTCATCGTAGCAATAATCTTCTCAGCATCCTCCTTGGGGACGTTCTCCTTCATCATCTTGGGTGCGCTCTCGACAAACTTCTTGCTTTCCACCAAGCTCAGGCCGAGCAAATTCTTGACCTCCTTGATGACCTTGGCCTTGGCAGCGGTATCGAACTCTTGCAGCTTCAGGGTGAATAGAGTCTTCTCGGCAGGAGCGGGGGCAGCCTCCTCGGCCTCTTCGGCGGCAGCAGCAGGAGCAGCGGCGGCAGGGGCGGCGGCGAGAGCGCCAACGGGCATGTCGGGGATGTTTAGCTTGCTCTGTTTGGTTGACGGCTAAAGTCAGCAATCGCGGTGTCTCTCAACTCAACTGGCCGATAAAAATGAGCCTTACCTTGAGGCTGGTAACGAGGTCAGCCGTCTCCAGCAGCGTCAGCTTGCTGATTTGGTCGACAATCTCGTCAATCTTGGGGTTCGGGGGCGTAGCCGCTTCAGCTTCCGTTGAGTTGTATCGCCTCGTCGTAGCCGCTACTCGAAGCGTTTGTGCGGGCGCCCTGACAGAGCTGAATCGCAATTGGCGAGCGCAGGTTCGCGCCGCATACCGGCAAGACATGGCCATTTTGATATGACGAATTGGTGGCCTGCGGACGTGCCTGTGAAGAGGGAATATGGACGTAGTCTGGCAAAGTCGCGTGCGCCCGTGGATAGCCACCTTGAAGTTTTTCGAGGTGCAGTGCCAGAGCATGGCCCCGGTCCCATCAATCCGTGGCGCTGATTGGCCCGGAAATTTGTAGTACCACCACCGAGTCAGATCCCTGCAGCTAACAAAAAAAAAAAGTTACTAGCAGCTGCAGATACATAGTGAGAGGCGCAGGCCATTTTTATGGTGAGATAACAACACGCAGAAAATCTTTGATATCGGCGCGATCATGGCCCTGATCGACGTCTCAAAGCAGAGGAGGTCGCTTCTTCGCGATGCGGCTGCTCTAAATCATCTGCCTTCAGATTTGCTGAAAATCATCACCAATTATTCATCCCCGAATCTACTCGATGCCGTCGCAGAGGCGTCTCTCATTCCGTCACTTACAGAGCGAATCTATGTGCACTTTCAAAATGTATTCCCCGACATCTGCGCACGATGGGCCCTCGGCGCAAAGACCGAGATACAGAATATACGAGCTGTGTCAGCTCTTGCCAGAATATTACCATATGCACCGGATTTGTCCATCTTTATTCGACATCAGTCCGCCGCCGGCGCTCATAAGAACCTTGTCGTCTTGGGACTGGAGCCGAAAAGACTTGATGATTCTTCATCACAACCCGATGACGCAACTTTATTAGCGAGCCTGCTTTCGATATGGAGGTTATTGAGTTTTGATCTGCGAGCTTTTAGCTCTTTCGCCTCACCTGCTCTCATGCAGAAGCTGTTCGAGCATGAGAACCGCACTGTCAGATATCTTGCAATCCGAGTTTTCTGCCAGCTGCTCCACGCCTCTGACCTCAAGTTGGAAGCTCTCATTAAGGCTCATGTTGGAAATGAAGCTGTTTTGGGGGACTTTGATGGCCTTACCATTGACTATGGATTCCTTTCTCTCCACGAGCATGACCGAGTGAAGAGATTTCTAGCGTTGAGGAAGGAAACACAACAACTCGGAGATGAAGATGATGCAGCAAGATCATTACAACCTTTAACCCCATATACAGTTGCTTACGGCCAGGTATTATTACCGCGCCCATTCGGGCCAGTCGGCGATCCGCCCAGTTTGGTGCACACGGAAACGACGACGAACAACCTCGAGCGGTTGGCTCAAATGATTCGAAATCCTGGACCTATCCTTCTTCACGGCTCTTCTGGCGTTGGAAAGACTGCACTTGTTCATGAAATTGCTACACAGCTGGGCATGTACAATGGCATGGTTACTTTGCATCTCAACGAGCAGACCGACGCAAAGATGCTCATTGGATTGTACTCAACAGACTCCAAGCCTGGTACTTTCCAGTGGCGGCCAGGTGTCTTGACAACAGCCGTGAAAGAAGGGCGCTGGGTTCTGGTTGAGGATCTAGACAGAGCCCCAACTGAAGTTCTGAGCACGCTTCTACCGCTAATTGAACGAAATGAGCTGCTGATCCCTAACAGAGGCGAGACTGTCAGAGCTGGAAGCAGCTTTCGCTTGCTTGCCACGGTTAGGACTTCACGAGGAATGAATGGACGCGAAAATTTGCCATCGCTTGTTGGCATGCGATTTTGGCAGACGCTTCACACGGAACAGTTGACGGACCTGGAACTGGAGCGAGTGATTGTCGAAACATACCCGATACTGAAGAAATATATTACTGGTATTCTCGCCGTCCACAGCCGCCTAACCCGGCTGAGCAGTTCACCTATAGTAACGTCTCGTGGGAGAAGCGTCATGGATAGGCAAATTAGCCTCAGAGACCTGCTGAAGTGGTGCCGTCGCTTAAAGGAGTGCCTCCTCACGGCTGGTTCAACGACCGGTGAGGAACCAATCAGCGAGACCACCCGCGATTGGATGTTCATGGAAGCCGTCGACTGCTTCTTAGGAAGCTGCCCCGATACCGATCTCACCCGACATCTTGTGTATGCGATTGCGGAGGAGATGCATCTTTCCAGAGATCGGGCAGATCATTACCTGTCTGCCAATATACCCCCTCTGGAAGAGAGCGAAACGCAACTGAGAGTTGGTAGAGTATCTCTACGACGAAAACGCTTGCAGAAACGGGTTGCCAAGTCAAGGCAGCCTTTCGCCAGCACCGTCCACGCGAAGCGCCTGCTCGAACGGATTGCCGTGTCAGTGAGGCTCGAGGAGCCTGTTCTCCTCGTCGGTGAGACTGGTATTGGTAAAACCACGGTTGTGCAGCAGCTTGCTGAGTCTCTTGGAAACCGGCTTATTGCTGTCAACTTGTCTCAGCAGAGTGAAGTAGGCGATCTTCTGGGTGGATTTAAGCCTGTTAATGTACGAAGCCTGGCAGTCCCTCTCAAGGAAGAATTCGAGGACCTCTTCTCCGCCACTGGCATTTCGGCCTCTAAGAACCAGAAATATCTTGAACAGGTTGGCAAGTGCTTTGCCAAGAGCCAGTGGTCCAAGGTAGCCAAACTTTGGAAGGAAGCACCTAAAATGTTTGTCAAGATTGTGAATGAGCTGGAAAAGCTTCACTCGCAAGACGCCCAGGCGAGAGAGGATGACTCACAGCCGACGAAACGCCGAAAGACGCAATCAAAGCTCCAAGCATTGCTTGAGTTGCGGCCAAGATGGGAGTCTTTTGCCCGCAACCTTGAGCAATTTGAAGTGCAGATTGCAGCAGGCCCTGGTGGATTTGCGTTTTCATTTGTCGAGGGTAACTTAGTGAAAGCACTTCGCAATGGAGACTGGGTGCTGCTCGACGAAATCAATCTTGCCTCCCCCGATACACTAGAGAGCATTGCCGATCTTTTGACAGGCCCCAGCGAACGACCGTCAATACTGCTTTCTGAGACAGGAGAAATTGAAAAGGTCGTAGCGCATCCAAACTTCCGGATCTTTGGGGCCATGAACCCGGCCACTGATATCGGCAAGAGAGATCTACCAGTCGGAATAAGGTCTAGGTTCACGGAACTTTATGTTCGCAGCCCCGACAATGATGTTAAAGATCTTTTGACCATAATCAAAACATACCTCGGAAGCACCAGTACGAAAAATGACCAAGCAGCCGACGATATTGCACGCCTCTACCTCAACACCAAGA
Organism: Lecanicillium sp. S3808; assembly: GCA_023628775.1. Lineage (NCBI taxonomy): Eukaryota > Fungi > Ascomycota > Sordariomycetes > Hypocreales > Cordycipitaceae > Lecanicillium > Lecanicillium sp. S3808. The sequence goes on from JAMAJY010000022.1 coordinate 331,520, forward strand.
GGCTGGCCGAAGAGAAGGGGATCGTCGATGGCGCTAATGAAGTTCCGCATTTCAGTCTACGCACGCTTACACGAGTTTTGACCTACGTAAATACAATTGCACCGCTGTATGGCGTTCGGCGAGCTCTGTATGAAGGGTTTTCCATGGGGTTTCTCACCTTGCTGGATAGAAACTCGGAAAAAATGCTCGTGCCACTGATATTTCATCATCTCCTCGATAAACACGGCGATCCACATTCGTTACTCTCCCAACCACCAAAGCATCCAAATGATGGACGTAGCTACGTCAAGTTCCAGAATAAGGCACGAGACCGCCAGTATTGGCTTTTCCAAGGCCAAGAGCAACCGGTTGAAAGAGAGGATTATATCATTACTCCCTACGTTGAGCGCAATCTCCTCAACTTGGTCAGGGCAACGTCAACGCGCAGATTTCCGATCCTCATCCAGGGACCTACGTCGGCTGGTAAAACAAGTATGATTGAGTATTTGGCGAATTTTACCGGTAACAAGTTTGTGCGAATAAACAATCATGAGCACACAGACCTTCAAGAATACTTGGGAACGTACGTCTCCGGCGTGGATGGCAAGTTGCGCTTCCAGGAGGGTGTTCTCGTCCAAGCTATGCGACACGGACATTGGATAGTGTTAGATGAGCTGAACCTCGCACCGACCGACGTCCTTGAAGCTCTGAACCGCCTGTTGGACGATAACCGGGAACTGCTTATTCCGGAGACGCAAGAAATTGTGCGACCACATGAGAATTTTATCCTGTTTGCAACGCAAAATCCTCCTGGTCTATACGGTGGGCGTAAAGTGCTTTCTCGTGCCTTCCGAAACAGATTCCTCGAACTTCACTTTGACGATATCCCCGAAGATGAACTCGAATTTATCTTGCAGCAGCGAAGCCGCAACACCTCGCCTCCTGATTGTCGACGCATCGTCAATGTTTATAAAGACCTCTCCAGGCTGAGGCAGACGAGTCGGCTATTCGAGCAAAAGGACAGCTTTGCTACGTTGCGTGATTTGTTTCGATGGGCATTACGTGACGCTGATACTAGGGAAGAGATCGCGATACACGGTTTCATGTTACTCGCTGAGAGGGTTCGCAACGAGGAAGAGAGAACCGCGGTACGTGAAATTATTGAGAAGGTCTTCAAGGTCAAGATTGACTGCCAACAAATTTACTCCCCCGAGCATGCACCAGAGCTGAAACGACTTGCAGGGCGTCAGAATGCTCAGGGTGTGGTGTGGACACACGCTATGCGCCGTCTGTACGTTTTGGTGGCAAGGGCTCTTAGAAACAAGGAGCCAGTGCTTCTTGTGGGAGAAACTGGTTGTGGCAAGACAACCGTTTGTCAGCTTCTCGCTGAAGCGGCAGAAAGAGAGCTCCATATTGTTAACGCCCATCAAAACACCGAAACGGGTGATTTGATAGGCTCTCAAAGACCTGTCCGAAACCGCGCTGCAATTCTGGATATACTGGACAAAGATCTCGCGAATGCTCTTTCACAAGCGGGATTAGACATCCCAGAAACAGTTGAGGATAAACTCCGTGTCTACGAAGCACAGTGTATGAACACAGAAAGCATCCCGCAGTCATTGCACGAAAAGATTGCGGCAAACTCGACAAGAAGTAAAGCATTGTTTGAGTGGTCAGACGGTGCTCTCGTTGAAGCCATGAGGAGCGGCCAATTCTTCCTGCTAGATGAGATCTCACTTGCGGATGACTCTGTCTTGGAGCGGCTGAACTCCGTACTTGAGCCTCAGCGAACGCTTCTCCTCGCTGAAAAGGGCGTCAGTGACTCGTTCGTGAGTGCTGCCCCCGGCTTCCAATTCTTTGCTACGATGAATCCCGGCGGTGATTTTGGCAAGAAAGAGCTCTCACCTGCACTGCGAAACCGTTTCACCGAAATTTGGGTCCCTCAGCTTTCTGGAGATGATGATATCTATGAAATCGTGCAGACAAAGATTAAAGATGAGGCTAAGCGATTTGCCCCCATCATTGTCAAATTCGCAACTTGGTTTGGAACCACGTTCCGTCCTATGGCTACGACTGCATTTTCAATCCGTGAACTTCTAGTTTGGGTTGAGTTTATGAACGCAGCGCAAACGACAGACATGAATACTGCCCTTATTCATGGTGCTTCCGCAATTTTCATTGACAGCATCGGCGCCAATCCGTCCGCCATTCTGGCAACGGATATGCAAGCTACTCAACGACAGCGACAGCTCTGTCTGGACAAAATTGGGGAACTGATTGATCTTAATGCTGCTATGATTTATGAAACTCAGCCGGAACTGACACTCACTGCAGAAAGTTTGCAAATCGGAGCATTTGGCATTCCACGAAACCCAAATGCTGAGACACTGGCAGATTTCGCTTTCAATGCGCCAACAACACGCCTCAATGCTATGCGAGTTGTTCGTGCCCTGCAGATGCGCAAGCCCATTTTGTTAGAGGGTAGCCCGGGTGTTGGCAAAACATCGCTTGTCACGGCTCTTGCGCACGCCTGCGGGCAGCCATTGACAAGAATCAACCTGTCTGACCAGACTGATCTGATGGACCTCTTTGGAACTGATGTTCCCGTCGAAGGGGCTGAAGCTGGAAATTTTGCATGGCGTGACGCACCTTTCCTCCAAGCTATGCAAGAGGGTGAATGGGTACTGCTTGATGAGATGAACCTTGCGTCACAATCCGTTCTCGAGGGTCTCAATGCCTGTTTGGACCACCGAGGAGAAGTCTATGTCTCTGAACTGGACCAAGTATTTAAGCGACACCCAGACTTCCGCCTGTTCGCCGCACAGAACCCACACCACCAAGGTGGCGGCCGTAAAGGTCTGCCTGCATCCTTCGTCAATCGCTTCATCGTCGTTTATGCGGATGTTTTCACGGATATAGATCTGCAGTTGATCGCCTCGCACAACTTCCCATCGCTGCCATTGGATGTGATTGGAAATCTTATCAAATTCGTGACCGAGATGGACAAGCAGCTCACCATTGTTCGGTCGTTTGGATCACAAGGTGGACCATGGGAGTTCAATCTTCGTGATGTTCTTCGATGGCTACATCTCCTCAACTCTTCGGACCCTGTTTTGCAAACTGGACGTGTCGATGACTTCCTCGATATTGTGGTCAGACAACGCTTTCGCCTTGCGAAAGATCGCGATGAAGTGGCACGACTTTTCTCCCAAGTCTTTGGATCTGAGCCCCGAGGCCATCATCTCTACCATGACTTGAATGCCCTCTCATCCCAAGTTGGCTTGGCAACTTTACCACGAAACCATGCCTCTCAGATCGAGCGACTGCCTGCAATTGATATTGTGCCGCGACTTCCAGAGCTTGAGTCTCTCATGATTTGTGTCAAGCAAAATATTCCCTGTATTCTTACTGGGCCGTCTGGATATGGGAAGTCAGCCCTGCTGGAATATGTCGCTGCTCAGTCGGGAAAGCCTCTCGTTGTTTTCCCCATGAATGCTGATATAGACACTATGGACCTAGTTGGTGGCTTTGAACAGGCAGACCCCCTTCGCGAAATCAATTCTGCACTCCAGGGCTTGCGTACCTTCCTGCAAGACTCGATCATGTCAATTGTTCCATCGAAGCTGCCTGGATCTGTTCTGCAGCTTTTGAACCAACTCGATAGCTATACCGCCGACAGCGACCAGCTTGACGCCATCCACATTTCCGTCAAGGCGCTCCTTGAAGAAGTTCCACAGAACTCAGAAGTGGGAGGACATTTGCTACAGGTTGCATCTCTCTTGGACCAACCGCTTGTTCTTGAAAACCCACGCTTTGAGTGGCTTGATGGTGTGATTATCAAGGCTCTTGAAAAGGGAGAATGGCTTGTGCTTGACAACGCCAACCTGTGCAATGCCTCTGTTCTTGACCGCTTGAATTCTTTGCTTGAGCCCAATGGCTTTCTCAGTGTAAACGAGCACTGTGGTCCTGGCGGAGAGCCCATTATTGTGAAGCCTCATCCAGAGTTTAGAATCTTCCTCACTGTTGATCCTCGATATGGCGAACTTTCTCGCGCCATGCGCAACCGTGCGGTTGAAATTTACCTCCACGACGTTCCTCCTACATGCGATGCGGCGCTGCAGCGCATCTCTAGTGTCGAGTCCAGTCTGCAGAGATACTTGACGTCTACAGAAGCATTTCAAGCTTTGAACAACTTTGAACACAGCAAGGCTACTGGATATACCGCCATGGAGGGGCTGAGTTTAAACGACCTTCCTCTGCTCACTCGTTTCGCAGAAGGCTTCTGCCGCATGGACCCCTCGCTTGCCCGCGCAGTAACCAGCTATGTCCAGTTTCTTCAGTCTACATACGGCTCAACTGCTTTGTCTGCGGTCACAGAAATGTACGGTTCGCTCCCAGAAAGCCTGTACACTGGAATGGCTCAAGCTCAGCCTGTACACCCTATGAGCAATTTTGCGGTTTCGCAGCTGGTACAGCAGCAGAATCGACCCGAGTGGCGTGCAACTATATATGAGACTCTTGGAGAGCTGTTTAGATACCAAGCAAACATCGAGCAGCTCAAGAGCTCAGCCCGTACCAACAAGCTTGCTGCTTTAAACAGACTACAAAGGTCTCTGATCAGCGACCGTGTTGCCGCTGTTTCAAAGGACACAACCGTCAAACTTGGTGGTTTCTTAGCAGGTATACTGGAGTTGGTGCGTGACTATCTTGGCAAGCTTCCTGCCTCAGATCATCAAGACTGCATTCGTGTATTGCGTCTCCTGTGGAATTATTTGGATCGAACTTTCACACTGTCTACGGTTGAGGACTTCGACGAGGCAGTGTTCCAAGCCCACCTGACTCAAGGCGCGAGGCTCTTCAAGAAAACGCTGAACAAAACTTCTCAGCCAATCATCCATACGTTTGTTGCTACTATCATTGATAGGCTAGAGACTGATTTCGTCCGTGGCTTTAAGCTATCAACTGGGCTGAGTATGGAGCAGCTTTGGGCCCTATTCCGACCAATTCCATTTCCAGACCAGTTCATTTTTGAACAAGCTGTCAAACTGGATCATCTGGGAACGAGATTTGACGAGCTACGCTGGAAGACGTCTGCAAGCGTGGCAGATCTCACCAAGGCACAACAGACTCTTGAACAGGCTTACAAGATCGTACGTGGAGGTGCAAAGACGTCTGATGATCTTGTCAAGGAGCTCACCGATGTTATTGTTTCTCTCGAGAGCCATACCGGTGATGAATCCATCGAACTTCTGCCGTTCTTTGCAACTCAGTTTGAAAATCTCCGTCAAATAGCCATGTTCAGGAATACACCAGATTCTGATGCTGTCAGTCAAGATCTGTCCGTCTTGTCTAACATTCCGACAAAGTCGAGGCTAATGCTGACGAGCACTACTGGGCGTGCGTCGTGGTTGCAGTACATCGACTGCCTTGGATACCAGAACCGATATACCTGGAATGGAAAGTTTGTTGCCTCGCTTTGGGGTAAACTTCAAGGCCTGGACTCCGTTAGTTTACGATCCCTGGCCCTCTTGGAGACGGAGCTTCCCATTCTTGGGCGTCATGTTGCGGATATGACCCCCGACGTTACTTCTGACACGACTATCCCGCTAAATGATATTCTGCAAAACATCGTCATCAGTGTATTTGAAAGCCATGACCAGGATATGACTGGGATATTATCGCAAATTGATGTCAAGAAGAACCAAGACTTGAACTACGATGAGGTCTTGGGCTCTAATTTGCCTGTACATTTTAGACAAATTGCCATTGACCATCTTATTCCAGCCCTTCAGACAATTGCAGCGGCGCGCCTGGACCCAAGCAACAGTACGCGCGACTCTGGAATGGCGTGGGTTCACTTCAGCGTTGGCCTTACCAAGTTGTATGTGCCAGATCGTATTATCGATCCACAGCTTCGCCCAAAGATGGAACGAGAGTTTTTCCACCAGCTCGAACAGGTTCTTGTCGACAAGATATCAGTGCTCGAGGAATACGAACTTTTCTTTTCAGGACAAAAGCAGAGTGCTCGAATTCAGCTGCTCAATGAAGAGAGAGCCAACTTAGACCCTCTTCCTGCAGAAGTTCAACCAGTATTCAGACCTGAACGTTCCGAGCTAAGCCAACTTCATGCTGAGTTTTCCAATGTTCTTAAAGCAATTACCGGATCGGATATTCGGGCACTGTTAGATGGTGGGCGTATAGCCAAAGATTCTTCGAGTGGCTTATCTCTACTGAAAGAGAACATAATGCGGCTACTCGACCGGTTAACAGCTCGCTTCGAAGCCTACCAGGATATTACCCGGCCAGTATCTAGCATTCTACGATGCTTTTTGATTGGTCTGTCGCTATGCGAGGCTTCAGAGCCGACTGAGCTCGACGTGCCAACACAGACTCTGATACAAACGGCCCCGTTCTTCCAAGGTCAGGGTTTGAGGAACGAGGAAGCTGCACTTGCAGACAAGAGTTTCGAGACGTTGGACCTCCTTAATATTCACGTTGCCATTGAGGGCCTGTCTAGTATTGATGAAAACACACGCCAGCATATGTTTGAAAGCTTTCATGCATTCTTTGACGATTGGAGCAAACGTCTGGAAGCCGACAGGAAGGAAGAGCAGGAAAGGACAAGCATGTACCGGTTCCGAGGCTCTCTTGAAGACGAAGAAGAAGTTGATGAACAGGAATTCAACGAGCTCTTCCCTTCCTACGAGGATACCGAAACGTCTAAACCTCCCACCAAAAAGCGAGACGAAGTTCGCAATGTGTCCGTCAAAGTTGCAGAGGTGCATAAGAAGCTGTTCTTCAGCAAAGATGACCCATCGTCCGCGATTCGACGTCACTGCATTGCACTAGCCGAACGCATTGTCCGAGAGTCAAAGGAACATGAGAACATTGACCGCACGTTGGACAGTACTCTTCTTGCTCCGGTCACTCTTTTGCTCAGTGAAAAGGTGCAAGAGTTGCAAAGCACGTCAACAGACAAGACCTACAACTTCTACACGCATTCGAACCTTGCAGAGGCTCGCCAAATTGTCACGGTCGCACACAATATCAAGAACAAGTTCAAGGAACTGCAACTTGTTGACGAGATCGGACATATGCAACCTCTTGCCGATGTCGTTCTGGCATGTGACAAACTGTTAGAAGCAATCAATAGCGAGCCACTTGCAAAGATTCTGCCTCTAGTTGAGCAGTTACACGTTTATGTCTATGAGTGGCAATTTGGTGGTTGGGCGAGCTCCAAGTATGGTGTCTTGACATTGCACAATTCACTTACAGACACCATCATCCGCTGGCGCCGACTTGAACTTACCACTTGGGCTAACCTCTTCGACATGGAGAGGGCCAAGTGTGAAGAGGATGCGTACTCTTGGTGGTTTATTGCATACGAAGTCGTCATTGCGGTGCCGCTGTCTATGGTTGACTCAAAGTCTAAACTGCGTGATTACGCGACTTCGTTGCTTCAGAATCTCGAGGTTTACTTTTCGTCTTCTATTGTTGGCCAATTCTCTACTCGCGTTGCTTTGCTCAGGCAATTGCTTGCACACGTGGTTTCCCTCGTGCAGGATTATCCTAATCTCGACATCATTGCGCGAGCAGTTTCCAACTTCATTGCCTACTTCTCTCGATTCGAGAAGGTTGCCGAGTCTACTATAACCAATGGCCGCACACCAATTGACAAGAAGATGAAGGACGTGCTTCTTATGGCCAGCTGGAAGGACACCAATATCACGGCCCTCCGAGAAAGTGCGCGAAAGTCTCACATGAAGTTGTTCCGACTCATTAGAAAGTTCCGCGGCGTTTTGGGCCAAGAGATGAAGATGATCATTGCGCAGGGTCTACCGGATGAAACGACATTCCCTGGCAACGCCAGCATTGTACACAACATTGAGCATGATCTTTCTGATGACCTGTTCTCCGCATTGCAAACAACTGCCCCCGACTGGCTTCCAAATCACAAGCGTCTGGCAAATGTGTCCAAGACTGTTTCTGTTATGCAGAATATTAGAAACAGCCCGGCAATTACGAGCACAGTTGCAGATGACTTGGAGACTTACATCTCAAGCCTTGAGGAGTCCATGGCGGAACTGCGGAAGGAAACCCCACCGTTCCTTACAGAGGAGAACAAGACTGAAGTCAAGCATCTTAAAACGCGTAAACGCAAGCTTTTTGCTGACACTCTACGGGACCTGCGCAATATGGGCCTGCGTCACAATCTCGCGCAGGAGCCGTTAGCAGAGCAGGATTCGCTATCGCTTGTCCTCTCTTCAGGTGCCAGTGTACAGGTGGATGGCGCAATCTCCCTCCAGGAAGCGGACTATTACTTCCACAAAACGCTGGACCTAGCCCCTAAGGTTCGCGATGCAGCTAGGGACCATTCTGAGGACCTCACTGGCGCTGAGGTGTCGAGGAGCATTGGTTTCGTTGAGGGTATCATCTATTTTGCCCGCTCTCAACGCTATCAGCTTGAACAAGCTATCAAGTCACTAAGTGCACTCCAGACTTCGGTTTTTGAATTCAGCCAAATGAAGCGCAAGCCTGCTTACGGCAATCTACTGAGGCAGGCGGAGCAAAGTAACATTAAACGCTTGGTCCCGTGGCTTACGGAGATCTTGAAGTTTAGTATTCGTCTCGTCCAAGCCCACGGAAGGGCTGGCGGTGTCAAGCACGACAGGATTGTCCAAAAATTGCAGGATTGGGTAGCTCGATTTGAGGGTCATTCATCTACTATCAAAGCGTTGCCGCAGCTTCCTGAGGACATCTCCTCTCAAAGCCATCAAACTCTGAATGATGAGATTTCTCGAGACCTTGAAGCCCTCCGCTCATACCTTGTCACTGCAATAGATGAGAACCCTAAGCTTTCCTTCATCCTTGGTCAGATATCTGTTTGGGCAACGACAGACAGCGAGTCGCTTGAACTTGAACCTGCTCAAACCTCTCTAGAAGATTTTGGTGGCGTTTTGGCGAAGCTTTGCGACACCATACTTGTTGCCATTGAAAAGGCCCGTAAGGCAGGCACGGAGATTCCAAAGAGCGAGGAAGAGCCCGCTTGGCTACACAATCACAATGAGGGCCTGTTCCAGCTGATGAGACAACTTTACATGACTGGATTTGTGAAACATCTAGATCACTGCCAAATCCTGCTGGAACAGATGGATCTCAACAACGAAACGACCAGTATCGCGGTCGGAGGCATGATTGCTGTTGCATCGTCCATCTTGGACGAATTTGTTGCTCTCTGCGAGCAGTCCGTCGAAAACGCTCTGCGCATTCACCGATCAACTACGCATATGGGATACGTTCTTACCAAGACGTTTACTACTATTGCTTCCCAAGGATTCTGTACTTCACAAGAAAAGTCTGATGAAACGTCCGGGGAAACCGGGAAGGTTGAGTCGGGCACTGGCCTTGGCGAAGGTGAAGGCGCTGAAGATATCAGTAAAGATATTCAAGAAGACGAAGACCTCTCCGAGCTAGCACAAGAAGCCAACAAGGAAGAACAAGGGGAAGTTGAAGATGAAAAAGATGCGGTCGATATGGCAGACGAAGAGCTTGAGGGTGACATGGGCAGCGTTGATGGCAACGATGAAGACGAAGAGAATGGCTCGAAGAATGGCGACGAAGAGGAAGAAGAGAACGAAATGGATGAAGAAGCTGGAGATGTTGACGATTTGGACCCTACTGCCGTGGATGAGAAGATGTGGGATGGCGACGACGAGAAGGCGGATAAGGACCAGCAAGGTGATCAATCGAAGGGGCAGAAGAAGGATGATGACCCTATTCCTGATGAGAGCGACGCCAAGAAGGATGATACCCAACAAGAAGCCGAAGGCGACGATCCCAATGAGAACCAGGATGATGAAGCTGAGGGGGAGGAGGGGGAAGAAGAAGAAGAAGAAGGGGCTCAAGCGCAAGAAGAGCTGAATCGACAAGATCAAAACGTTGAAGAGAACGAGACGTTGGCCAATCCGGAAGATATGGATTTGGATCTTAATGAGGAAGACGGGGAAGATACCGATGGTGATGATCTAGATGATCTGTCGGATATTGACAAGAACGAGCCTGAGGAGGAGCAAAAGCAGGCAGACAACGAAGATGACGAAATGGAAACAACGCAGAAGCCTGCAGAGGGTGAAGAAGATGAAAACAAGGAAGAAGGGGAAGAGAATAAAGAAGAGGACGAGGACGAGGACGAAGACGAAGAGATGAAAGGCAAAGGGGAAGATGAACTCGATTTGGAAGAACAACCGGAAGGAGAAGAGGAACGGAAGGAAGAGGACGAAGCTGAGCCGGAGATGCCAGATGCAAAGGATAATGCTCAGACTGAGCTGGACAATGCAGCGCCTAGCGACGTCAAGAGCTCTGGGCAGGGTCAAAATAATGACTCTATGGAGCTTGATGAACAGTTCCAAGCGAATGCTGCCGACCAGGCTGAGGGAGACATGGGCGAAGCCGGTGCGGAGGAAGACACCAGTGCCGGGAACAAGGGCGCAATGTCCAAGTCAGATAAGCCGATGAACAAGGAAGAGCAGGATGCTCAAGAGCCAGAAAGTACAAAGAACGATCCATTCAAGAAGCTGGGTGATGCCTTGGAACGCTGGCACAGACAGCAATCTGATATTAAGGATGCCGAGGCAAAGGATGAAGTCAAACAAGAGCATGCGGATAATGCCGAGGAGCAGGGACAAAGAGAGTTCCAACATCTGCAGGACGACAACACGGCGCCCGATACGCAGGCCATGGGCACTACAGACAATGAAGAGGTGCAGCCGATGGATGAGGCCATGGCGGTCGACGAAGAAAAGGAAGACCCAACTAGCCATGTGACCAACGGTGCCGACGAAGAGAATCCCGACGAGGTGCCTGATGAAATGGACACAAAGGAGCCTGATGCAGAGGATGGCAATGAAGCTGATGGACGAGAGGATGATGGCCGCTCGGGCGTGAAAACACGCCAGGGCAAATACGACCGAGGGTCATCTCCTGAATATGACACAGCAAAGAAAGAAGAATCCGACGAGGATGAATCTCTTCAGAACGCGTCGGAGAAGCTTTCCATCACGCACCTCTCCGATGAGGATCGTCCTTTGCGAGACTTTGGCGACTGTCTGCAGGAATGGAGTGACTACCAGTCAAAATCCCACAGTCACTCTTTGTCTCTCACCTCTCAACTGAGACTTATCCTCACGCCGTCGCAATCTACAAAGCTCTCTGGCTCATTCCGAACCGGCAAGCGTCTCAATATCAAGCGCATCATTCCGTACATTGCATCCAGCTACAAGCGCGACAAGATTTGGATGCGCCGCAGCATCCCCACCAAGCGCACGTACCAGATCCTCCTCTGCGTGGACGACAGCAAGAGTATGGGTGAATCATCGTCTGGTACACTGGCCATGGAGTCGCTTGTAATGGTCTCCCGCTCGCTGACGATGCTTGAAGTCGGCCAAGTTGGCGTGCTCGGCTTTGGTGGTGACGTCTTTACCGCACATCAGCTTTCTGACCCTTTCTCCGCCGACACTGGCGCCAAGGTTCTCCAAAAGTTTTCTTTCTCGCAGGACCAGACCGACATTGTGCGTCTGATTCGACAGACAATAGATAACTTCCGCCTCGCAAGACAGCAATCCAGTGGCAGCTCTGATCTGTGGCAGCTAGCGCTCATCATGTCTGATGGACTCACACCATCTTCTGCACACGACTCTATCCGTCGCCTCCTGCGCGAGGCCATGGAGGAGCGCATCATGATTGTCTTTATCATCATGGATGATCGCAGCAAGAAGAAGGGCGACAGCGTTTTGGAGCTGAAGGAGGCCAAGTTTGTGAATGAAGGGGGCGAGAGCAAGGTCGTCATTGAACGGTATCTGGACACTTTCCCGTTCCAGTATTACTTGATTGTACATAATCTTGAAGAGCTGCCTAGCGCGCTCGCTGACCTCTTACGAACGTGGTTCGCAGAGGTCAACTCGTGATTTACTTGCTTGGGCATGGGATATGGTGTTGTTCGCTGCTTTCATTTGCATAGACTGGCGTTTACTAGATAAGGTAATTTGGTTTTATTTTGTTAGATTATGGGAACTATGCATTGGGCATGGAGTATTACTTTAATAATGAAATATTGTTTAGGGATGATTTTTGCTCTTGTTACACTTTAAATTGCTGCAGAAGTGACATACCGAACCCTTGGTCAGGGCGTCTACGGGGGCAAATGCACTCCATTTCAGGGATCCACCACATCAAGCGATAGTGGTGGCGGGCGCTAATCGTGCTCCGATATAGATCGCCTTGGCGCATCCCCAAGCTAAGCGGTCCCCTATTGTGCAAGCCACCTTGCTAGAGAGTTTGCGTTAATTCTCTTTGTCCTCGTCATCAATCTCTGGACAGTATCAAGCCTTCTTTTAGATCCTATAACCTATATATTTTACCGAATATGCTACCTATATTTCTCCTCTAAACTAGTGCCGGGGGTCACGGTGTGACGTATCGAGCACAAGCCCGCACATCCTTGTTTTGCCTATGGCCATCATGTTTCTCCGAGATCGCTTGAGCGGCTTTTCGCACAACCATCCTCGACTGGGGGCCGCCTTGTCATCGATCCGCAGGCTTTTGCCGCCGGTCAACTTTATCAGCATTCACTATGGCTACTTCTTGGTCGTCTGTCTTGTCGCATCCGGCGTCTTTTGGGGATCATCAGAGCCAAAGGCCAGCATTGGCTATGTCGACAGTTTGTTTCTCGTCATCTCGGCCATGACCGAGGCAGGCCTCAACACGGTCAACCTCAGCACCATGACTACCTGGCAGCAGACTATTTTGTTTCTGTTGATCATGCTGGGGAGCACCATTTGGGTTTCGATCTGGACGGTCATGGCTCGAAAACACGTCTTCCAGCAGCGCTTCAATGATATTGTGCGCGCTCAGCGGCTGGAGCGGGCTCAGAGGATAAGAGCGCTCAAGCAACGTGGTAGCACCATTTCTCTCAGCTTCAAGTCCTTTCGCAAGTCCAAGACGGTCCCAAATCCGGAACGCTTTACTCTGGGTTCGCAAATAACATCGCCAGAGAAAGAGCCTGTGGAATCCGCGACTCCGCTCGAGAAACACAGACCAAGTGTGCAGCGAACGATATCGATGCCTCTACATTTGCCTGCTGAAACAGACCAGTCATCTGAAGATGCTTCTCCCAAAGCCGAAGACGAGACCCCGAAACCGTCAGAGGGCCATATTGCTTTCTTGGACACTCCTCATCCCCGGCTAGAGGCCGACGCCCACGCGGGTAGTACCTTTGGCAATGCCACGGACCGAGACTTGGAAAATGGCTCAGAGACGGGTGGTAATGGGATTGACTTTCTTCATTTTTGGAGAGCTGGACGCGCCGGGAGCCACAGCGAGTTCCACGGACTCACCAGTGCGCAGCGTGAGCATCTGGGCGGTTGCGAGTATCGCGCCCTCAAGCTACTCTCTACAATCGTGCCGCTGTACTTTATTCTTTGGCAGCTTCTTGGAGGTCTTTCGCTCGGTGCCTGGATAAATGGACACATGCCCAAAGTGCCAGAAGCTAACGGCATCAATCCATGGTGGCTCGGCCTCTTCAACAGCATCTCAGCCTTTAACAACTCCGGCATGTCGCTCCTCGATGCAAACATGGTGCCATTCCAGAACTCCTACTATGTCCTAATGACAATGGGTTTGTTGATTCTGGCAGGGAACACAGCTTACCCCATCTTCCTACGCTTTTTCCTATGGGCGTTCCTCAAGGTCTTGAATCTGACCACGCACCAAGACGTCTTCTATGACCTCAAGGTCACCATTGAGTTTATCCTCAAGTACCCTCGTCGCGTGTATACAAATTTGTTTCCTTCGCGTCAGACGTGGTGGTTGTCCTTTATGCTTATTTGCCTCAATTGTGTCGATTGGGTGTTTTTTGAACTGCTCAATCTGAATAATCCTGTTGTAAACAGCATCCCCAAGGGACCTCGCGTGCTCGTCGGGTTGTTTCAGGCAGTGGGTAAGTGTCTACAGGCGCGGGCCAAGTAATGAATCCTTGCTAACTTAATCTCTAGCCGTTCGATCCGGCGGCTTCTATGTCGTGCCTATATCCCAAATTGCAATTGGCGTTCAGTTTCTATATGTCATTATGATGTACATCTCCGTGTACCCAGTTGTCATTACGATGCGGCACTCCAACGTCTACGAGGAACGTTCCCTGGGGATCTATAACAGCGAAGAACTGGAAGGTTCTGATGACGAACAGACTGAAGCTGACACCATCGATCGGGTTATATCCCCCTCCAGCGCGCCTAGTAGACGGACCACTGGACATGAAAGCGTATACTCGAGAACTTCCGCCAGTGCTCGTCCATCTGGCCTCGTCCGAAGGATCAGCCAGTCCACTCCGGCCGCCGATGTTGGGCATGTACTGCGACGAACGTTTACCACCTTTCGAGGCGTCGGCGTTCCACCAGCAAAGCACCATGGTCACAAGCGCTCCGGTACACCAACCCCCCGCCGTCGCAAGGCAAAGAGAAATAGAGACAATCGAACGGGCTTTATTCAACAGCAGATGCACGGGCAACTTGCACACGATATTTGGTGGCTTGCGCTCGCGGTACTGATCATCACGGCCATTGAAACGAGGCACTATGACGAAGATCCGCTCCACCATTCCGTCTTCAACATTATATTCGAGGTGGTTTCGGCATATGGTACTGTTGGTATTTCAGTGGGTGCGCCCACAGCCGCTTATAGCTTTTGTGGCACGTGGTTCACAGCCAGCAAGCTTATCCTCTGCCTTGTTATGTTGCGTGGAAGACATCGTGGTTTGCCTGTCGCGCTGGATCATGCAGTTAGACTGCCGGGTGAGCATTTGCACCGTGAAGAGGAACAAGACCAGCAGATTCGTCGTGTAATGAGTGTATCGCGCGTAGCGGCAGACGAAGAATAAATCAGATAGTAATGCTAATTCACTATGTACCAATTATTCCAGAGGATGTAACTTTCACATTACCGTTTTGAAGACACATTCTCCAGCCTAATTAAAGCACTAACAGTCACTCACTCCCCGAACCCCCGTCCGACCGGACCCAACTCTTCCCCGCGACCGGCCGAAGTCCGACGTCATATCCACCCGATTTCCCCTCGTCCACTCTGAATCAGCCAGCTTCCACCTCTTTTCTCCTGCAACAAACTGCATCGACAGGAACATCTTGTTTTTCTTTTGCATCAAACCTTCAATTTCGAATATCAATTAAATAATTCCATTCGCGTTCGATGCTTGCTGTTCGCCTCGCACGCCCCATCGCCCCCGCCATCTCATCCGCCCCGCGCCACTTTCGCCCACTAGCTGCTACTACTACTCGATTCGCGACGCCGTCGTCATTTGCAACCATGTCTTCGACTACCTCTATGCGATTCAGTAAGTATCTTTTTCATCTCTATCCCACTACACTTTCTAATCAGATTTTCTCAGATAACCCCGCCATCTTGTAAGATCCCCGTAACTTACCAAAAGGCATCTTCTCTCGCCCCTCATTCAACCAATCTAACAACTCCTCAGGGTCTGCGACCTGCAAGAAAAGTTTAAGAATGCAATCTACCAATTCGACAACCTGTACGCTTTTCCCTCCTTCCCTTCTCTTCCTAACTACCTTTAAACACCAGCTAACAAAAAATTGCCCCGTTACTAGCGTAACAACAACCGAAAAGCTCCTAACCTTTGCCAAAAACGCCTCCATCCCCATCCACGCAACAACCCAAACCGCCACCAAACTCGGCCAAACCGTCCCCAGCGTCGCAGCCCACTTCCCCTCGGACCCCATCGACAAGTCCAAGTTCTCCATGTTCATCCCCGAGCTGGAATCCCAGCTGAAGCCCAAGTCGTCCATTGCCCTGGTCGGCATCGAGTCGCACATTTGCATCACCCAGACGGCGCTGGACCTGCGCGACGCGGGCCACGACGTGTACGTCATTGCGGACGGCGTGAGCAGCTGCAATAGACAAGAGGTTGTGGTGGCGCTGGATCGCCTGAGGGCTGAGCAGGGGGTGCGCGTTACGACGAGCGAGAGCTGGATGTATGAGTGCCTTGGGGATGCGTCGCACCCGGCTTTCAAGGGCTTGATTGGTGTTGTCAAGGCGTCTGTTAATGATACCAAGGCCGTCTTGGACTCTTTGCCCCCGATTCCCAAGATTTAAGAAAAGATACAAACAAATAGTATGAAGCTGTTTGTTGAAGGAATGCTAGTTTAGGCTTAGGTTCGGTCAATAAAAAGTCACCGAGATCACTCTGCTGCATTCATTTACATAAATGTATTATAGCCACAACTAAAACTATTCATGCTTAGGTGGCTACACTATACAGCCACTTGATGCGCATGTCAGCGACCAAAGCACTGTGCGCTAATATAAATTCGATTCATCAAGCCAGAACCAAAATTGCACTCAACTAGTCTTCTCATCAAAACCCGATCGTGAGACCAAAAATCTCTTCAAGACGAACCCGACGTAGGGGTCTTAGGTGTTTTACCACTGGGCGTCATCCATGAAAAGGCAGATGCTCCTCCAACTGGGTTGGCCGCTTTGGGTAGTTGTCCGGTACTGCGCCCTTCCCGCGTGGAGCTATGGGATTTTGCGTCGCTGGCAGCACTCACAGAACGCTTGAGGTCCCAGCGGTTGCCTCCATTTGTGCTCTCGCCACCTATGCTGACCTGACTTTTGCGGCGCCCTTCGCTCGATCTCGACGGCAGTGGTGGTTCGTAGGACGCCCCGGTCTTCGCTGATGAACCGGATTTCCCAGCTTTGAGTATCTTCATTCCTCGGCCACTTCGAGGTGCTGGTTGGTATCCGCTTATCGGACCAGACTCTTTATCATTACCGCCGCTCGAACCATGGCGCCATGAGCCCCAGATACCCGTAGACGACGCTCTTCGTGATGACTCTGACCCAGTCGCCTCTTCCTTGCCGGAAATCCCGTCGCCATGGCTGGAATCGCGCAGCGGTTTGTTCTCATCCGCCACATTTCCATTTCGGTTAGTCTCTCGTCGCCTCCCACGTCGTTGGGAAGCAGTAGGCGACACCGGCTCCTGTGCCTCTGCCTCCGCTTCTGCTTCTGCTTCTGCATCGGCATCTTCATCATGGAGACTGGGCGAGCTCGGCCGTGTATCTTGATCGTTAGATTGCGACATGTCGCCGAGAACAAATGGTGCTGCATTTGCATTGAGTTTGGGCTTCTCTGGGGCGGAGTTGACGGTGCAGATGTGGCGGAAAATTGCGTCGTCTTCTGGCCGTACAAAGGGAACGCGAAGCTTGTCGCGGTCAGTCCCATACAGAACCATGGTATTTTGTGAGAATAAGATGTCTGCAGAGTGCGCTCTCAAAGCGTCGCTGCCGACAAACGCTCGAATAAGATGCTTCTCGGTAGAGACAGACTGGTTATTGATCCCATACACCTCAAATCTAACCGACATGGATGGTACTAGTCCCTCTGGTGTGGCGGGACGACTTGTGCGCTGCGACACTACAGCTTCAGCAAAGTAGACGTTTAATCGAATATGGCATACACCATCAACGTCTCTTTCAATCTCATCCACAAGGTCAAGCTCCTCGAGCAGGCTGTGCGCAATAGTCGACTTCTTGGCCCCGCTGCAGACGTCAACATATAGGAGGGTCCGATGGGCAAAATTTGTCGTAAGCCAGCAGCGGATTATGGACGGCACAGAGCCCAAAACGTAGAGTGAGACTGGTGGTTCTGGGATTCCGAAGGATGACTCGTCATCATCGCCAACATCAAGCCCAGCGCTGCTTGCCCGCCCTGAAGGTATTGAGTGGTGAGAGTGCACCGAGTGCCCAGCGGAGCTATGGCGGCCGTCAGACTTGTGTGATAGTGTGCGCTCCATCAAAAGACCGCTTCCCGGACGAATCGACCCAAACTCGCCAGAATGCCGATTGCTCTGAGCACCACTCCAGCTGGAACCGTGGAGCGCACTCTCGTCGAATCGAACACTATTCGCCCTTGATGCAGCACCTCGACGTGCGGGCTCCTCTTCAGCTGGTCCCAGATGTAAAGACCCAAGGAGCTGCTCGCCCTGCTCATCGGAGTCGTCAAACACATCGTTATGGTGAACAGGGCCTGGATTTGAGTCAGTTTGTGTTCTTCGAGATCCTACACGGTGTACTGGATAGTATATACCTTGCTGTGGTGTGCCAGCCAAAACACCAGGAAATGGAGAATTCCAGACGGACTTGATTGCAGAGTCGTCCGTTTGGCGTTTCTCGAGCCTCAGCAGCCTTTCAGCATGGTTGGACTGCGCATATTGAACCTGCTTCACCTCCATCTGCAGGCTATACAGATCTTCCGGCGATATGGCGAACTGCTGCTCCATCTCTTCCAGGGAGCCAGGTCGCTATCGCAGTTGTGCGCATCCACCCGAGGATGATGGGCGAAGCCCACGAAACGCAGCAGTGGACGGAGACTAGCGTTTGTGTCGCAGTGTATCCGGTGCAAAGGTCGCAGAAGATAGCTCTCTAGTGGGTGCCAAGTCCTGGTTCAGGGACACTGAGCGTAGCTAAAGCACGGCGCTGTTGCGTCTTCTGAATGCGGTGCTGTTCGTCGATCGGCGGGCAAGTTCGAAAGTGTCGTCGATGTCAGAGCCTCGGAGGGGCACAGAGTTGTCTGTCTTTGAGAGCTCTCGAAAAGTATCTTATCTCGGCGCAAGTAATGCCTCTATTTTACTATGCTGGGCCGCAAACGCCTCGGGGGCGGACAATCGGTAGGCTGCGAACCTTTCGATGCGTTTGATCAGCGTCAGGGTGTCTCTATGGCCTGTTGGAACAGGGCGTGCGATGCGAAGGCTACTGTCGCAATGATTGAAATTCGTGCGAGCGTATCGAGACGTAGTAGAAAGGGAAGGGTATCATATAGGAAAAGAGAACGCAGGTTCGTAAAACGCAGTTGCAAGGAAATGGTGATGACATTAGTCTGGCGCCTACTGCAGGTTGGCAAGAGATGGCGTTCCACAACCTGCATGAGCCGTCGCTGGCCACGGTGGGTGTCAACGCCCCCACCACCCACTAAAGGCGAGCGTTGGTGCACTTCAAGTTGTCTTGAGTTGGTGGTGCGCCCTGACAGACGCTTTCAGTCACCTGTCAGATGTATTAGGGGGGTGCCTGACATGGACCTTGCAGGGCCTTTGAGAGATGTTTATTTGTGGGAAAAAAATATATATATAAATATATGTATATAACTTGTATTGGTAAATCAGGCCTCACGTTTTATAATCAGTCAATAATAGCCTCACTCTTGGAACGTCTTAATTCGGCTGGGAAGGAGCAAACTCTCGCCAATCTGGAAACCGATAACCCGTCCTGTCATTCTCAGCAAGATTCTCCCATTCCGGCCCAATATGCGGCGCGAGAAGCTTGTAAAATATTCTATACGCCTGGCCACTCATATGAAGTCCATCAGGGAGCAAAACGTCGAATCCCGCACGTTTCCCGTTTTCTGGAGTGCCTGGTAGAGGACCTCCCTTTTCGTAGTCACCAGGCACCATTTCAATCGCCCTGTCCATCAAAGCTTGCCACAGATCAATGAGAATGACATTTTCATGCTTGGCTGCTACGTCTCTGGCCTTTTGTGCATACTGCATCGTCACCGCAGCCCGGCGGATTGGCTCGGGAAAGCCTTCGTTTTTGTCATCCTCTGCCTCCTTGATCTCGTCCAACGGGGGCGGTGTGACCAGGATGATTTTGGGGTTGTGAGCCTGGATATGTGGATGCGTTATTATGGCGGAAAGATTATCTCCGTATTCCTCTAGAGGCACATGCTGCCAGGTTCCAGGCAACGGAAGCACTGCGTCGTTGGCGCCGAGAAGAATCACCTGGTATATGGTTAATAGAGGCTCGGTGAGCTTGTCCCAAAGGCAACAGCAATAATGCTTACCAAATAGTCAATCTTGGCTGAGGTGCTACATGGTTTTGGAAAGATTTCTTCGAAATAATTGCGGACGTTGGCCGTGTTCCATCCAGAAAAGCCTCGGTTTATCACGTCCAGCCGGCGGATGCACTCTAACGACGTCTTTGTTAGAAGGGGCGTCAATAGCAGCAACTAATCGAGGTATCTTTACATACTGGCTTGCAATTCTGCCTGAAATGCATAATCGTCATCGTGCACGACCGTTCTCTGGATCAGCGAATCGCCGAGAAGAATGAGTTGGGGATATAGAGCCTGCGATGCAACCTGTCAGATGGCAATTGCGGTGTTTAATAGACTCCTACTCACGCTCATTATAGTATCAAGGTTTGAGTTCACTCGCGGGTACACGGAAATATTCCCAAATACGCCGTTGTCGGGCAAATGGCGCTTGAGTTGGTGTCTCAAGACAAAATGTAATTTGTTGCAAGGCACTTTGAAAACGCGGCTGAGTTTCCATACACCGTGAATTAGGTATGCGCGGGGCGGTGACTCAAATCCGCTTTATTCAGCTTATCCCAGAATACATACCGAAACGATCATCCCTGAAGATTGCTTGACAGGCTCATGTAATTTATTTACGATGATTGACGCTTGTATATTGAAATTTTATATTATGATGTGCTATATGCATTGTCCTCGTTTTCGTGCTCATAAATCAAGTATCTTACCCTGTATTCGCCCGGTCCACCGTACATCGTGTCGTCTTGAACCAGCTCCCGCTCCACTCGGAAACCCAAACGCTCATAAACACCGAACGCCGGCTTAAAAGCGAGAATGAAAATGTCCAGACCTAACCTCTTTGCTTGCTCCATCCCGCTCTTCACCAACATTGTGGCAATTCCTTTTCCTTGATTATCGGGATGCACGGCCATAAACTCCAAGCCTGTCCGTAGTCAGTTTGTTGTGTAGGCACGGTGTTTCCTCGCACCACTTACACATGAATGGCTTCCACATTCGATCCATGACCTCCTTTTTTACTCTGCCAACTTCAATATCTAATATATCTGCTTGTGGGTTCGGATTCCACGGCGTTGTTTCTGCCACTCGTCGAATTTCCTCCTCTTCCCTCGCGCTAAGCTCTGGGACCATGGCTTCCGGCCATACTGGGTTTCCGCCCGCGTCGATAGAATGATAGGCAGGCAATATCCAGCGCGCATAGCCGACAATGCGCCCAGTCTCGGGATCAATTGCCTTTTCATGCCGTGAAGTTGCCCGATCCGAAATCAGCCTGCTGGGATAATGCTTTGCCGTCGTGGCAATGTGCTGCTCTAGCGTCGTGTGCTGCCACGCAAGCACCCAGTTTGGGTCTTGCCAAAAGGCGCTTACATTGTTGCGACTGAGATCGTGGCTATCGGCGATATTGCAGGGCTCTAGAGCGAATGTGGTCATATCCTGAGTACAATACCATAGGGACAGGAATAATGAACGAGCGAGCTGGACCTGTGAGACCTGTACCACATGAGGCGACCACTTGTTTATGCTGGCCGGCTCCAAACCCCGGATTGCCGAGGCGTCCCCTGCCACCCCGCAGGGCCGAGAGTCGTGAGTCTCCCTGGTTGGCGATAGCAACTAGTGCAGTGCTACTTTAGCGTAGGATTAACCACGCTTACTATTTACTGCCCCCCTACTGGCACTGCACTGACACTAGTAAACCGTGTGCGCAGCAGCACTTTCGTCGACGCACGGGCACTACTTGTTCATAGACAGAGACCGCGTACCTCATGTAAAGCTTGATGTTAGTTAGGCATGTAAAATTAAACAAGTTTGAAGATAAACTTTGAGAATAAATTCGTCTTTTAATTCCCAGTATTTCTAGTAGTAGTCCTTTCTCTTGCCGCACTATTTACATTGAGAATGTCAATATCGTGAATCGTCCATCGCCGCCTCTGCGAGTAGACCATCCAAATGGGGTATCCGTAGTTCTTGCGGGTGTACAGTAGTGGGGTCGCCCACCAATCAAAACCTCGAAGCCTGGGTCTTTATCGATAAACTGCTTTGGGATATCTGGGTAGAAAAAAAATAATCGGCGTTTGCACTTTTGGGCCCTTTACCTGAGCGAAAGCCTCCCCGCCAGTGTTTTCTCAACAACCTACTTTTTTGCAGCCAAGAGCTTTGTACGTCGACACAATGGCGACTTCGCTTGCTGCGCAGCTGGCGCAGGTGGCTGCCAATTCGAAATCGACTCTCAACGTAAAGGCTCAAAAGGCTGGGCACTCCAAGTCGCTGATTTGGGAGCATCGCATTGCGGCCACCCAGAGCTATCAAACTCTGTACGCAACGTGCTTCCAGGGCTTTGAGGACCTTTGCCAACTGGATGCACGATTTGTTCCTTTCCAGTCCACCCTCTTTAGCGAAGAGAGCCAAAATCAAGACCGCACGCAGCTTACGGCGCACGAAAATGACGAGCTTAATCGTCAGGTTGAAGCTTTTCTACGCCTTGTCGGTGGCCGACTGCGGCTCATGCCCGCAATCAAGGCTGTCGAATGGCTGATTCGTCGTTTTAGGTAAGAAGTCACATTTACAAATATGCCGGATATCATAATTAACTTGAAAATTAAAAGAATCCACGAGGAAAATCCCGTGTCGCTCGTCCTCGCATTTTTGCCTTACCATACCCTCTCAGCATTTGCGACAGTCCTTTCCATCCTGCCACAAAAGGTCCCTCAGCAACTGCGATTCCTCGACCCGTATATCCGAAGCAAGACGTCTCCTCCAAGAACCGTCCTGATTCATCAAGCAATCCACCACCCCGAGTTCTTGACCCTGGTATCAGAGTACACCATTGAGTCTTGCCGCAGACAATACCAATATCCCGCCCTGGTCACTTTCTGGGGCGGTCTCATGACCGAATCCGTAAATGGCCTGTTGGACAAGTCAAAGTCTGGTCGTGCCACCGTCCAAAGCGAAAACACGCAAGCTCTCCTTCACCGTCTCGGCCCCATTTTTGCCGAGTCGCTCGTCATGAAAACTGTCCCTAGCCTCCAAATCGCATCATACATGGCCATGACGGTTTTCGTTTCCAAGGGAACTTTGGACGATACGGCTGTTACAGCATTCATGCAGCAGACAGTTCATGGCTGGACCCAGGAGACTGTACGGCCCGGGCTGGTCTGCTTGACAATTTTGGCCCAGTTCAGATCCGCAAAGCAAATGAGCAGCAAGGTCACCAAGGCACTGATGAAGGTCCCAAGCATTGGCTCACTTCTGACCGAGATTGGGCGCGAACGCCGCGTCGACAAACTGGCGAATGGCTTGTGCCTGGCGCTTATTGAACGTCTCACCAAGAAGGGCGACGCTCGAGGCCTTCCGACCATCATGGCTATCTTGAGCAGTAGTATTCTGAAGGAGAAGCAAACTGCTGTTATTTTCAAGTCGCTTCTCCTGACAGCTTTGAAACTTGATGACAACAACGACGAGGACGGTACTCTCCGCCGGGAACTTGGCTCGGCCCTCATCACACTCTCTCAAGTCTCTGGAAAGCCTGGCGATATTGTTCAGTCTGTGATTCAAGAGGTTGAATTTGATATTGAAGAACTTGAGATGAAACTTGACTTGTCATTCAGATCCCGACGACTTCCAGAGACAGAGCCTGCTGAAGACACTACCGAAAGCAATGTTGCTCCAGCGAGGAAAACGCCTCAGGATATTGAAAAGGCTATAGGCGGTATCAACTCGCGCAAGGAGGGCCTCCCCACCTGCCTCACACCAAACCCAAACGAAATTTTCGAAGAGTTTAGCCACCTATTCTTTTCCATTGTCTCGGAGCAGTCGAAGAATACCGAATTGCTCAACAAATTCGACGAAAGCCCCAAACTCTACCGCCAAACTGCGCTCAAAGACTGTACATATAATACATTCTTCATTCGCATTTGGTGTGGTCCTTATCCGGCACTTGCCCGCATGGCAGCGATAGACATGGTCAAGAACAATATCAAGGGCAACGAGGGCGCCGATACCGACATTCAAAACTTGATTCCATACTGCATTGCTGGTCTCTGTGATGCTTCAAAACGCGTGCGGCAATCTGCCGCTGAGTTGCTGGTTGTAATCTCGGGCCGCTACACAGCCAAGTCGAGCTTCAAATCTACTTGGGGATCGAACGCTTTGTACGGAAAATCAAAAGATATCAAGAACCTCTCAGTCGATGTCGCTACGAGAATGATCCATCTACAGCTCCTCCCTGCCATTGAAGAATGCATAATGGACGCCGATAAGATTGCAGTGGTCATTAAGACCGCTATAGAGCAAGGTTCCTACCTCAAGAAGCCTGAGCCCACCATGGATAAGAAGGACCACATGGCTTCATCAGGACGTGTCGCCATCTTGTCATTTCTTGCCAGTCACGCAGTTGCCACACCAATTCTACTTGTCAAGGAAAGACTCCTTCGCATCCTGAATGAAGCCCGTGGTGTTTCTGGCACCACCAGGACGGAGCACTTGTTGCCTGCTTTGAAGTGGTGGACAGGCTTGTCTGATGACCAGGTTCTCAAGCTCTGCAATGAAGAAAGCATTGAAAGATCAACTGCAGATGCCCGATTCGTTGACATTGTTGTCCCTAACGATGTGGCTGGTCTTGAGTTTTTCTTTGAAACGCTCAAGAGCTCTGGCATTGATGAGAACCCGAGCCTTGTTTCAGCAATCTTTGCCCGAATCCGCAAGATGTGGGCGTCAATGAAAGATGATGTCAAGTTTTCTGTTGCAGAGCAGTTCCTAGAAGTCTCCCAACAGTCAGATGATGACAGCTCTTCCGTCGTTGCCTCGGAGGCTGCAGACCTTCTTCGAACTGTTCCTCTAACAACGGATATCTTGTCTTACTTCCTCGACTCCATACAGACAGGCACCAAGATGATTACAGAGCCGCCGCCTAACAAGCGTCGCCGTACCAGCTCTACGGATGGAAACCGTGAGCGCGTTACCCAGGTTACGCCAGAGCTTACCAAAGCTCTGCGCAAGGTTACCTTTGTTCTGCAGCTAGTGGATAACTCTGATCCAATCTCTCATCCTGAGCTGCTGGACGGCCTCTTCACTGCTCTTTCCGAACTGCAACACTTTAGAACAGTCGTCGGATCGGAACTGGGCTACCTGCAAAATCTCATCCTTCGCAGCTTGCTGGCCATGATGCCCGCTTATAAGGGAAGCAAGGAGTTGCAGATTGACAGCTCTGGTGGCTATGGAGACCTTCTTGTCAACTGCATCCAAAAGTCGTCCAGCCCTGTTGTGCAGAACGCCGCTCTACTTCTCATCGCCGACCTGGCAACCACTGCACCAAACCTTGTCTTGCACAGCGTGATGCCCATTTTTACCTTTATGGGCGCCTCTGTGCTTCGTCAAAACGACGATTATTCTGCTCATGTTGTTTCTCAAACCATCAAGGAAGTCATTCCGCCATTGATTGCTAGCTTGCGCAAGGGTAAGAAGAGCCCTCTAGCAGGCGCAACGGATATTCTGGTCAGCTTTACCACAGCATATGAGCATATTCCCACCCACAGACGACAGAATCTGTTTTTAGCTTTGGTAGAGACACTTGGTCCGAAGGACTTCTTGTTCGCCTTGATCGGTATGCTTGTGAACCGATACGATGCCAGCGACGATCTGCTCCAGTTTAGCGGTGATCTCCTGAACCACTTCAGCATTGAGATCCAGCTGGAATCCCTAGTGAAGCTCCTGGAACTCATCACCGATTTGTTTCAGACCAAGCCTGGCCTGTCTGCAACACTACTCGGTGCTGGTGAGGACGGTGAACAGCTGGATGTTAACAAAATAGCGTTGCGTCAGCTCACAGCTTTCCCAACTTTCTTGTCAAGAAAGACATTGTCATCACAAATTGCTAAACTTGCTGACCGGGATGACATGGAGACGTCGGCAATCCGCTCGTCGTATGCAACCCTTCTCGAAAATATCCTTAAGCTCTCCGACACTGTCAAGGCCAGCAAGCCTCTGCGTGGCCGATGCGGCCAAGCTCTCTCTAATCTGCTGAATCTGCTTTCAATTGGTGAATTCATCAAGGCAGTTGAGAATCTTCTCGACAGACCTGACTTGACGCTCCGCCATAAGGTGCTCAGAGCTCTTGAAGGACGTGTCGAGGCTGAAAGCAACAACGACGCAGATGCTAGAGTTGCATTGCTGGCGTTCTTGCCCCAGCTCACTGCTGCCATTCGTGAATCCGAAGATATCCGATACAAGCACACAGCTGTTACTTGTGTTGACAAGATCGCAGAGAAGTATGGCAAGAAAGACATTGAGGGAGTCCTTGCGGCCGCGTCCACAATTGCTGGAGAGCACTGCCTTGGCCAGGATGAAAAGCAGCTTCAGACCATGGCTCTTCTGTGCCTCACGTCTCTGGTCGATGTCCTGCAAGATGCGATTGTTCCTGTACTGCCGCTGGCCATCCCCAAGACCATTTCTTATCTCGAGCAGAGCTTGAGGGAGGAGCACGTGGACGAGGACATTCACTCGGCTTGCTACGGCTTGCTTACGTCACTGGGTGAACATCTTCCTTATATGCTTTCGACGTATTTGGATCAGATTCTGCTTGTCTCCAACAAATCTGCTGCTGCCGACCTTGGCTCAGAAACTAGCTCAAGCCGGGCTTTGTGCCTTGAGATTCTTGCCAAACGTCTTGACGGAAAGGAAATATTTAGTGGCCTGGAGCGCAACTGGGATAGCGCTCTGTCAGCAGGCTCTTTGGTAAGTATTTTAACAAAAGTTGTCCGCGTTGCTCACATAACTAACTGGCTGCAGGCAATCGCGGAGTACTTCATTGTCCTGGGCATGGCAATTGACAAGCACAGCAAGTCGGCCATCTCAAAGAACAGCAGCACCATTACGAGCATCTTCCTGAAGGCCTTTGACCTTCGCCGACGCATGATTGTAACAGGCTCTACCGGAGAGAAGGCAATGGCTGAGATTGCGGAACTGGAGAATTCGGCATACGACAAGATGATGAAGATGATTTACAAGCTCAACGACGCCGCATTCCGACCCATTTTCCAGCAGATTGTGGAATGGCCTGGCTCTGGACTGGGCAAATCTGATACAACCGGACGCGCGCTTCAACAATACAGCACGTACGGCTTCCTGGATACTTTCTTCTCGAGCTTGAAGTCAATCGTCACGAACTATGCAACTTATGTTGTGGATGATGCCGTCAAGATTTTGGGCAACGTCAAGCCGCGAACCGAAGCAGCGGATCGCCAGCTCTGGGGACGCGTGTTGAGCGCTCTTAGCAAGTCTTTTGAGCACGACCAGGACGATTTCTGGCAAGCACCCTCGCACTTTGGTGCCATTGAGCCGGTTTTGCTGGAACAGTTTCTTCACGCGCCTCACTTTGATGTCGAGGCAGACCTGGTGCCGGCCATGGTTGAGCTTGCTGCCGCTGCCGACTCGCAGACGCATCAAAAGGAGCTCAACTCTGGACTGCTAAAGCACTTGCGATCTGAGCAGGCGGCCGTTCGTTTGGCGGCTGTCAAGTGCGAGCAGGCCGTTACGGACCGCTTGGGAGAAGAGTGGCTTTCTATGCTGCATGAGATGCTGCCTAGAATCAGCGAGCTCCAGGATGATGACGACGAGGTCGTGGAGAGGGAGACGCATCGCTGGATCGTCAAGATTGAAGAGGTTCTTGGCGAGAGTTTGGACGCCATGTTGCAGTAAATAGTTTCCTTGCAAGGCGTGATGGAGTGCACATAGTTGGTTATGTTTATTTTCACGGCGCATTTGTATATTCGTGTGTATTTGACTAGAGCCAATATAGGGAAAGACGAATTATTTCATCCAACTTCTATTGTCCGTTATTTATGGATTTACTTTCGATTTTACTAATTTACACGCCAATGTCTTTAATGTCTAAAAGGCGAATATCGTTCTTATCGGACACAAATCTTGTCGGGGTGGGCAATCGGATCGGACTCTCGGGCTCCGGAAACACCGCCTTCTTGAGCTGACCGGGCGCTAATTACTGGCTGGATCCGCTCCGGATCGCTGGCAAGAACGCCGGCAGTTCCGATTGCCGATGAATTATCGTGCCAAATTCTCTTATAAGCAAGGTTAATCAAAATACAAAATGACGCAAAAGTTTTAAATATGTAGGCTCTTATTTCTTATCCTTATTACTGCAGGGCATCTTGGCTGTTTTTCCAAGCAAAGGTTTGACTAGCATCCCCGGAAGCAGCTACAGAGCTTGACTGGCACAGGTGATGTCATAGTTACCGTAAACTGACAGCTCCCACATTCTGCATTTCCAACCTTGTCCAACATCACCTTTCTTTCTTTTGACATATTGCGGGCACGAGGGCGAGCTGGATACATCATGGCTAGTCTTTACAAGGTTGGAGGGCAGTCGTTAATTGGCGCCTCCGCGGCGTCTAAGCGAATTGGAGCCTTAGCTGTCGCTAAGCAAGCAAGACGGCATTACGCGACTGCTTATGATACCAACAGTAAGCATCACGCAGCAACTGCTTACCTCTCAACTAACACCAATGTCATCGCAGTCAATGAAAAAGAGCGAGTCGTCGTTCTCGGCTCCGGCTGGGCAGGATACGCCCTAACACGCACCATCTCACCTGCGAAGAAATCACGAGTCGTCATCTCACCGCGCTCCCACTTTGTCTTTACGCCTCTCCTCGCATCCACGGCCGTCGGCACGCTAGAATTCCGCACAGCAATCGAGCCAGTCCGCCGACTGGCCGTTGACGAGTTTCATCAAGCATGGGCATCCTCCATCGATTTCGCCAACAAAAAGATCCATCTCGAGGCCAATACGAGCGACGATCCCACAGCCGGCGCAAAGACCGGTATCAAGGTGCCAGCTGGGCCCGAGTTTAGCCTCTCATATGACAAGCTTGTTATAGCCGTGGGCTGCTACAGCCAGACGTTTGGCATCGAAGGCGTCGTGGAGCATGCGAATTTCCTAAGAGATGCAGGTGATGCGAGAGATATTCGGTCGCGGGTGCTGTCCGTGTTTGAAAAGGCCGATCTGCCGACCACCACGGACGAGGAGAAGCGCCAGATGCTGCACTTTGCGATTGTAGGTGGCGGGCCGACGGGGATTGAGTTTGCGGCAGAGCTGCATGATCTCGTGCACGAGGACTTGTCGAAGTTGTACCCGTCGCTCATGAAGTTTGTGGCTATTACCATTTATGATATTGCTCCCAAGGTACTGCCAATGTTTGACCAGAACCTGGCAAGCTATGCCATGGAGCGGTTTCGAAGGCAGGGGATCCAGGTCAAGACGGAGCATCATCTCGAACGAATCCGGCGCGAGGAGGGAGTGCTCAAGCTTCGTATAAAAGAAGAACCGGAAGAAATTTCTGCTGGTTTGGTTGTTTGGAGTACTGGTCTCATGCAGAACCCGCTCGTTCGCCAGCTCGCGGAACAGGATATCGAGGGCCATGGAAGGATTGTCAAGGACTCGAAAACGGGCGGCATCACTACAGACAATCACCTACGCGTACTGGTCAAGGAGGCGGACGGCGAGCCCAAAGTCCTCCCGAATGTGTATGCCCTGGGTGACTGTGCCGTGATCCAAGGCAAGCCTCTGCCTGCTACTGCGCAGGTAGCCAGTCAACAAGCTGTATGGTTAGGGCGACGACTGAACAAGAACGAACTTGAAACGAGCGAAGGATTCAAGTTTAAAAATTGGGGCACCATGGCTTACCTGGGCGGCTCGACAGCAATCCATCAGAGTTCTGCGGATGAACTCAAGGGCTGGCCGGCTTGGATTCTGTGGCGAACAGCGTATTTGACGAGGAGCATGAGTCTGCGCAATAAATTGATGATTCCTGTGCATTGGGCTGTAACTTGGCTATTTGGGCGAGATATTTCGAGATTTTGAAAAAGTTTCTACAACAAAAAGAAAGCAAAGGCACATCTGTGGAAGAGAATGATGGAAGAGTCAATGTATATTGCTTTAAAACATTCCAAAAATATTACACGAACTTGTCAAACTTCATACAATCTTCTACTAGTTACCTTATATGTGATTTGCAAATAATAAGAGATCTCATCATGTCATGGTTGTGGAAGTCCGGCCTTGACCGGCAGCGAGCCGCACGCA
Source organism: Lecanicillium sp. S3808 (assembly GCA_023628775.1). Lineage (NCBI taxonomy): Eukaryota > Fungi > Ascomycota > Sordariomycetes > Hypocreales > Cordycipitaceae > Lecanicillium > Lecanicillium sp. S3808. Next base: position 361,501 of record JAMAJY010000022.1, read on the forward strand.
GCTCCATAATTGTCCCGTTTGTGACCCGCCCGCCACCACCAACCATCATCTCCATTGCAATACGTCAAGTATTTATCTCATCCTTGACTACTTGCTTCTTCAATTGCTCATAAAAACTTGCCCTCTAATCAAACTACTACCCATTCAAAGCTCATCTTCTCATTCATCACATATCTCAGTCAAGTAGAATCAATACTCAGCTGAAGTTCACACAACGTTCACAATGACGAAACCGACACCAAACTATGGCGTCTACCTTGTCACAGACTCCACGCCCGCCATTCTCGGCAACAAGAGCCTGCCCGACGTGGTCGAAGCTGCTCTCAAGGGCGGCACTACCATTGTCCAGTACCGCGACAAGGATGGCGACCAGGCGCTGGTGGTGGACATGGCGAGGCGGCTGCATAAGCTGACGCAAAAGTATGGCGTGCCGCTACTGATGAATGACCGTGTAGATGTTGCTGTTGAGGTTGGCTGCGAGGGAGTCCATATTGGACAAGATGATATGAGTAGGTTTTCCCTTCTTGACATGCCCTTTTAACCGGGGCCTTTATTTATAATATGGCAATTTTGAGAGCCGATCAATCAGAACGCTGACTCAATATCAAACACAGGTGTGCAAGAAGCGAGGAAGCTTATTAGCAACGATAAAATCCTCGGTGTAACAGCTAGCTCAGCCGAAGAAGCTATCAAAGCATGCAAAGAAGGCGCAGACTACCTTGGTCTAGGAACCGTCTTTGCCACTCCCACGTACGAATCACCTCCATGGTCATGTTCTCCAAACTGCCACACACAGAAACACTAACCTTGTTTGCTTGCAACTTGTAGCAAAAAGGATACAAAGTCCATAGTCGGCCCCTCTGGAATTCGGGACATCCTCACCGCAATGCACAATGCAGGCCACGGCGCAGTGCCCACGGTCTGCATCGGCGGCATCAACACGGAAAACACGGCCGCCGTGCTCGCGCAGTCCAGCGCCGCGCCAGAGAAGTGCCTCGACGGCGTGGCGGTGGTTAGTGCCATTGTTGCAGCCGAGGATCCTGCTGCTGCGGCGCGGGATATTGCTGGCAAGGTTGCTGTTGCGGGTATTCCGCTTGCTATTGATGCTGTGGCTAGGAAGACGCCTTTGTCGCATAACATGACCAACTTGGTACGTCTCTTTTCCTTTCTCTTTGTACTGCTCACTATCGTTTTGCAAGTTGCTAATAGTATGTATGTGCGATATTTAGGTTGTACAAAACTTTGCCGCAAATGTTGCGCTTTCGGTTGGCGCAAGTCCCATCATGGCCAACTATGGCGAAGAAGCTGCCGACCTCGCCAACCTTGGCGGTGCTCTTGTTGTCAACATGGGCACTGTAACCCCCGACGGATTGAGCAATTACAAGCAAGCAATCAAGGCTTATAACGCGGCTTCAAGACCCATCATTCTTGACCCCGTTGGGTAAGTGTTTCACGTAATCTCTTCCGCTTATATATACCTTCACTAACACATTCTCTCTTCCAGAGCCGGGGCAACAGCCGTCCGCCGAGCAGCAGTCAAGGAGCTCCTCAACGCCGGCCACTTCACCGTAATTAAAGGCAATACAGCCGAGATCCAAACCGTTTACGGGACAATGGTCAACCAACGCGGCGTCGACTCAACGTCAACACTCACCCTCTCCGCGCGCGCATCCCTCGCCGCCTCCCTCGCCAAACGTCACTCTTGCATCGTCGTCCTCACCGGAGCAACAGACATCATCAGCGACGGCCGCCGGACCTTCCGCGTCGACAACGGCACTGAGATGCTCGGCATGATTACCGGCACTGGATGCACGCTTGGCACGACTATTAGCGCCATGGTCTCAGCGTATCCTGTCGACGGTGTGGTTGCTGCCGTTGCGGCTGCGGCCATGTTTGGTGTTGCGGCTGAAAAGGCGTCTGAGAGGGAAGAGGTCCGTGGGCCGGGATCGTTTGTACCGGCTTTTTTGGACGAGTTGTATGCTATTAGGAAGGCGACTGCTGAGGGAGACTTGCGGTGGTTGGTTGTGGTCAGGGTGCAGGCTGTACAGGTTGAGGAAGAGTAGACAAGGCTGTGTGTAAGTTGACTCGAAAGGTCCAAAAGTCTTGATTCACATGTGAATTGAATATACAAATATTGTATTGCACTTGTACAGAGTATGTTTGAAAATAATTAAACTCCCGGTTGGTATTCTCCGGCACTCAGTTAGCCGTTTTATCATGCCTGGTAACATTCAAACGCCACCCCAAACTCCCGAATAATTCAAAAACAAATCCCAATCGACGCAAAACCACGCTATCCAACCATGATGAAAATCCTGATCTCCCCGATATATCCATTCTGAATCTTCCGCTCACCCAGACATGATTTCATCATTCATATTCCACGCCGTCTCGTTGACAATATCAAACCACAACGACTCATCCAAGTCTCCAGAGAGATACTGCGAGGTATCGCCCTCCATCTCCCCATGCTGAATCTGCAACGACGTCAACTCCTGCGCATTCTTAAGCAGCCGCAGCAACCTCTCAAACGGATCTTCCGCAATCCCAACAGCCTTCTCCGTCGTCATCCGTCCTTCTTTGCGCCTCGCCACCACAATCGACAAGTCGCTTATCAGGAACTCGAGCATGTGACTCAGCCCCAGCTGCGCGCCAATCTGCTTAATGTTCCACCCGGGCAGCCGCAGCATCAGCAGCTTAATGCTCGTGATGATGGTGTATGCAATTTCCGAGGCGGTGAGGAAGAGGAAGCGAGGCGTTTCGATGGAGCGGCACTTTTCGCGGACGTCGAAAAAGCTGCGGAGGGCGCGGACGCATGACCAGAGAAGTTCGAGACGCTCGGTTAGCGGCATTACGTGGGTGCCGCAGTGTTGTTCGGAGATGGAAATGTCCATGAGGAGGATTTCGGCAATGGCAATGTGTGCGTTTACAGGGCCTTGGTTTCGTCGCAGGTTAGCCAGCTTTCCAAATTGCTTGGGCCTGGAGGGTAGGATGGAACGAACCATTGTCTTTTAGATAGTCTGGCAAGGAGTCGCGATATACTCGAATTTGGTCTTGGAAGGATTGCACCACCATGGTCATTGGTAGTTGCATTGCTGGCTGGGTCGGGTCGAATGCCATGGTGACAGATATTGACTGCGCAAGCTGCTGAATCTTGACCAGCTTCACCAGGAACACGTCCGAAGGGTACTCGCAAGCATTTTCCAGTGCTTTGCAGCATAGTTCTAAATGGGCTGTGTTCATGAAGATGTCAATCTTCTTGTTCGTCGTAAACACCCTGCGCCATACATGTTAGTACCACATTAAGAACTTCGCAAAGAGCACAAAGCACGTACAGAGTGTTGAGATAGTAAGTCGCCGCATACGCTCGTAGCGGGTCAAGATTCGAATATCTCGCCCCAGCGGGTAGAGGTTCCGCGCCAATCGAGCTCAAGTTGACACACATCGACCTCGCAAGGAAGAGCAAATTCGTCAGCTGCGTGCCCTTGACAGCATAATGAAACCAGCCAATGAGCAGCTGCAGCCCCTGCAGCAAATCCAGCGTCTTGACGCCTTCAACCATGGACGCCCTCGCAATATCCGCCAGCAGCGTCTCGCCCAGCTTGACCTGCCTCGCGCCATCAAAGAAGCAAGACACCATCATGACCGCCTTCCATAAAAACGGCCGACGATCTCGTATCTCCTCAGACGACAAGTCGCGCGGAATAATAATAAACGGAAACACGGTCTCCCACGTATCGCGAAACCAGTCCAGCAACGCACCCGCCTCCTCGGGCAGCGGCCACAGCGAATCCAGGTGCTGAAAGGCCTCGTTGTCCCACGGCTGGCGCGGCTTCTTGGTCGCTTCCACCGGCGACGAGGCAGAGGTTGCATCATCCATCGGCGACGTGCTCGTCGCAGGCGGGAACAGGTGCTCAAAGCTCACAATGTCGCTTCCCTTACCCACGGGTTTGGCCGCCTTGTCAGCGGCGGATTCCGGGGTGGGCAGGCGAGGTTGCTGGGAGGAGCTCCCGACTTGGGATGAGAGCTCGTTGAGACGCTTCTCCAGCTCTGCTACTCTAGACCGCTTGGGTCGTTTTTTGATGCGCGGCGGCGCTGGTGGCCGCGAGAAGCATTCTTTGCCTAATCTCTGACATCTGATCATAAGATAATAAAGTAACGTCAGCACAAATGTTTTTTCATCATTTCTTCAAGCCAAGTATGTAAGTCTCAGACAATTAAATCATACCTTTCACACTTGTCGCCATCCTCGCCCGGGATACACCTCGCCTTGGCCTTTGCGCATGTCGTACATGCTTTAGGGCCTTTTTGCAGCGCCTGCATAATCACAAGCTTCGGGTCCTTTTTCTCTTATACGGTTTCACCCAGCAAAGAAATCCAAAAAAAAATCCGTCAGCGATTTACCATTAGATAATGCTGCAGCATGTCAGACAGACAGCCACTCTGTAAGAGTGTGATAGCTGCAAGCAAAGTATGCGAAAAGCAGTTGAAAACGTGTGTCTAATGGGTTGACAAACGCTTAAGCGCCTTGTATAAAATTGTGGAGGTGAGGCGCCCTTGAAACTTTGTGCAAGCGTTGAACAGATCGAATGAAAAACGCGCGCGATTGATTACCGTATACGCGCAAACCGAATCGAATCATGAATGATTGGGGAAGTGATATCGAAGGGTCCCGCGTTTGTGCTCCGGTCCCGTCTCTCGTTGCCTCCCCCAGCTTTCAAATGTGCCAGCAGCGGCGTTGGTCACACCTCGGCACGGAGCCGTAAATTGACCCGCTCATCCGTTACGCCAATGCCGTCCTGAGATCAGGCCATGTTGTGGCCTTATTCGCAAGGCGACAGGAATCACGCTCGGCGATTTAGCTTTTCCGCTCCCCGTCATTTTGACAGGTACGTACCTTGCTCGGACGCCAATGTCGGATTCCAAATTGCCCTGTCCTCATTCGCCAGCCAGGGCTGCCGGAAGCTCACCCATCCGTCTCAACCTACCGCCATTGACACGCGCTTGTCTTGAATCTCATTAGCTTGGACAAGGGGGCTCGATCGATTTGCGGAGCAAAATTAGCCCAGAGCTTGTGGATTACAGGAAGCTGGCCCTCATGAAATTTAATGTCACAGAAGAAGGGATTGGATAGAAATGCGCAGGGCCATACGCAATGGCAACTTGTGTTATATTGCTTCATACTACTCATTGCAGCCTCACGAGGCATGCACTAAAAAGAAAAAATCATGTTAAATAGAAGAGACTACCCGAAAATGTTCATTCCTGGTAGAACGAAAGAAACAAGGTGCCGGCCAGCTCAAAAGCTTCGAGACTCGGCAGGAGAGCGTCCTGAGCATGTCTGTGCTTAAGCCGCAGCAACGGGCTGGGGAGCAGACATGCCGCGCTCAAGCAGCGCCTCCGTAAAGCTGCTGTGCTTGGCGTGGCCGGTTCCCATCATTTCCTTTGTAGCCTGCTCAATTCCAAGCTGCTTGTCGGTCCAGAGAGGCTGCTCAGCGCTGCCCTCCTCGCCGACGCCAATAAAGCCACCTTGGGCAGCCCATTCGGAAGTTCTCTTGATACCTAGGCGACTCCAGATTTCGTCGACTGCGGCGACAAGTTCATCGCGGTACTCCTTGGTGTGACCAGGAGTAGGCGTAATGCGAAGGCGTTCCTGACCAACAGGGACAGTGGGGTAGTTGATCGACTGAACATAGATCTGGTAGTCCTGGAGGAGCATGTCCGACGCAGCCTTGGCCAACTCAGCGTTGCCGACAAGAATGGGGATGATGTGGGAGGGGTTCGGGATAACAGGGATGTCGCGAGAATTGAGCTCTTCCTTGACAGCGCGAGTATGAAGCTGCTGCAGCTTCCTGTCGCCATCATGTTCCATTTGGTGCTCAATAGAGGCCTTGGCACCGGCCATAGTGGCAGGAGGCAAGGAAGTGGTGAAGATGAATCCAGGTGCAAGTGAGCGAATCATGTCGACAAGCTTGGAGCTTCCAGCGATGTAGCCGCCCACACAGCCATAAGCCTTGCCAAGGGTGCCAGTAATAATGTCGATGCGGTCCATGACGGTTCCGCGGGGCATGCCTTCCTTGTGAGCCTCCCAATCGAGATGCTCAGCAACACCAGCGCCGCTTGGGCCGTACATGCCGACAGCATGCACCTCATCCAAAAAGGTAATTGCGCCATACTTGTCCGCAAGATCACAAATCTCTTCGATAGGGCCAATCGAGCCACACATACTGTAGACAGATTCAAAAGCAATAATCTTGGGGACGTGCAGCGGAAGCGAGGCAAGTTTGGCTTCAAGGTCCGCAATATCGTTGTGCTTAAAGACAATCTTCTTCGTCCCAGAGTGGCGAATACCCTGGATCATGGAGGCATGGTTTAAGCTGTCGGAGAGGATGACACATTCAGGCATCTTACTGCCGAGAGTAGCGAGGGTGGCATCGTTGGCGACATAGCAGGAGCTAAAGACCAACGCAGACTCCTTGGAGTGAAGTTTGGCAAGGGTACCCTCGAGTTCAACAGCATGCCGGTTGTGACCAGAAATGTTGCGCGTGCCTCCAGCTCCAGCACCGTATTCGTCCAGGGTCTCGTGCATCTTTGAAAGAACCTTGGGGTTCCGACCCATTCCAAGATAATCGTTTGCGCACCAGACAGTCACCCGCTCCTCCTTGTTGGCCATGTGAGCGCGTGGAAACTCCTTGGCAAGACGGTTGATGTTGTTGAAGTAGCGGTAGGACTTGTCCTTGTGCTTCTTGTCAAGCTCGGTAGTGTAAAACGCATCGTAGTTAAACTTGGCAATGTGGGCAGCAGTCGCGTTCGCGGCATCGTTGCGTTGACCGGGCATGGACGGAGGGGCATGAGCTGCAAGACATGCGTTAGTACTGCGAGATAATAGATCACCATGTGGTGTTCTTCCAGAGGCAAGCATACCATTCTCACGGCCGTTGAGAAGCGAGGGGTTATCGACGGCGCGGGCCTCCTTGTTACGGCTGGTGTGCAGAGCAGCACGGCCCTGCTTGCTCTGGCCAGAGTATGCGCGAATGCCAGCAACAGAGCCGTACTTGGACGACTGCACGGCGAGAGCCTTGCCCATCACGGGGCATCGGTGGGCATAGACCTGCAACTTGGACATGGTGCCGCCGCAGGGCGAGGCATGGGGACGAGCGGCCGTAGACATGGCACGCAGAGTCGCAGGCGACGCCGACTTGAGGAATGGGCACATGGCCTTGGACTGACGCAAGACGCTGTCCATGGCGATGAGACTTTGCAAAGGTTGAGCGTTCGGACAGTGGCAGACAACTGCGCGGGTGGTGGCAAAGGCACCAGAATTTCTCTTAGCCAAAAAGGTGTTCTATTAAGAATTTGCTAAGAAAAGAAGGCGGGAAGACGCACAATTGAGATGCAGTCTCAAAAGCACGACTAAAAGGAAAATAACAAAAAGATCAGACAAGGCGAAACGGGGTTGATGTAAGGATGAGTCCTGTCACGGCAGTGCGGAAGGGATGGGAGAGAAGGCGAAGAAAGGAAAAGAATTGGGCCGGCCCGTCACGGTGAGTAAGATATAATGCGCTGTGTGGCCAGCGGCGACTACCTATGATAGCGGGACTTCGATTGTTACGGTGCCACTGCCACGGGTCTTCCGAATCCGAGAAAAGGCGGGTCGCCGTACTCGCACAGCCCAGGCTCCTGGTACTTTGCAGTTCGGTGGGCATCTACCCAAACTTCAAGTATCTTTGCATCCCACGCCGGACAAGTTTCGGCGACCCCACTGCCCGGGCCCTGTCATGTCTGAGCAATTTGGTGCCTGCATGTGCACTATTTAGCCAGTTTGGCGCTGTCGCCAGTGCCTTCTGGGCCCTGTTTCTGTGACGCTAGTCTGGGGAAATAACAAATACCCAGCCCCTAATTGGCTCGTCCCCCCTGCCCTGTGGCAATGGCATCGGCATAAAGCATGTGCCGTAGGCTACATCATAACCGCCGAACACGCTCCCTTCCTCCCGGGAGCCAAGCTGCTTCACGCTCAAGTCAATAGGTCCAATGGATTTCGCTACAATCACCCCGTACTAGACCGTATTTACAGTAGTGGTGCGGGGGGACAGCCGACCTGCGAAGCTCCATAAAGCCGTAAACTACTAGAAGTTATATATGCCTACCGTGGCCGACCAACCGCTACATCTACATAATATCGTGCCGAGTCAACACATCACCAACGTGCTAGCCGAGACTTTACGGCTTCTACGCACCATCCATCACACTAAACTGTTATGAAGTCATAAAATGTCATTGCCATGCAAACCTAATATTTCGCCATTCCGTAACCGTTCCCTGTATCCCGTAATACTTGTAGCTACCCATTTAGTTTCCCAGATCCGTATCAAAAGTCAAACGCCAACCAAATGATCTGTATCTTGTAAATGCACCCTTACCAAACCAAGCCCTTTGACCTTAGATTGCACCACCATCGTAGCAAATTCCAATGCTTCTTCATCAAGCAACCCCCCCTCCCCCAAAATAAACTCACCCAGCAACTGCAACGCTCGTCCATACCTCGCCAACTTCCTATTCCTGTCGTTCACGATCTTCAATCAATACTTTGCTAGCCCATTGTGGAAGTCGAAACGGTCGGCCCTGTCTTCTATCCGCTGCCTGCTGCATGATGCTCATGTCGTCCAATCCTCGATTCGTCAACGGTTCGACGCTCGGTGACTTGGTCACGGGTCGCATGATACTCCGTAGATTCTTCTCGGCTCATCATTAGCTCTCACAGTCATTCATCTTCTTGTTGCTGGGTCGCTAGAAGTTGCAGCTGCAGGGCTTCCCATACCTCTGGGTCTTTCTCAGTGCCTCTCTGGCGCATTCGGCTCTTGAATACTTCTTCTGGTATTTTGCTAATCGCCTGGACTCGATCTCTCAACGTATTCTCCTCTGCTACCGCAAGAAACATGACTGTCAAATGCCCCGCTGCCGCTGCAAGCACAACTCTATTGTTCTGCAGCAGTTCGCAGAGAAAATTCCACCGTGCGTTGTCTGGAAGAAATCCAAACTCTCTCTCCTCACGTATAGATTCGATCTTGTCTGCAATCGTTTTTGCAAATTCATTTGGGCTCTGTTCCTGGACGCTCTTTGGAAGATCATCGTAATGAGCTCTTAGACATTCAGTAAACTTCCCCTCAAACCTGCCCTTGCCGCTTGGCTTATTGAAAGGGCCAAAAGACAGCTTTGGCACCTGTGGACTGGACTTTTCTGTTGATTCCGGTCGCTTTGGAACTTCTTGTCTGTTTTCCACAGGTACTGCGTCATCGCGACTTTTATCACTCGCAAAATATGTATTTGTCCCCTTCATTGGTGCAGGAACACCCAGGCTCGATGCTTGGGGTGATGCCGGTATGGATGGCCTGGGCGGCAGAGGCACTGGAGTTTCATTTGCTGAGGCCGTTGTAGGAGGCGATGCGCCACTTCTCATCTGGGCTACTGACACGGGAGTACCATTTGATGGTAGATGTGGGCGAGGGCTCGAACTGTTCCATATACTGCCTTGCTGACTGGCCAGCATGGACAAGCCAGACGGCAACGCCGATGTATGTTGGTGCTGGCTTGAAATAGCAGCAAGCCTTTGTCGCTCCATAATCCTCTCGTAGGCTTGCGGATCGGAAATACGTAAGCGATTTTGTTCCGCAATGTTTTCTGCCTCTTTGCGCTCCTCTGCAGTCAGGCGCCAGTTCTCATCGTCTTCCTCGAAAGTATCTGTCGAGACAATGGAGACAATCTTCTCGCCTTTGCCACGGCGGATCAACTTGTCTAGAACAGCGTCCTTTCCTTCAAAAGGTGACAAGTCTTTGCAAGGTACCTCCCTAATTGGATGCAGAAGGCCACGCATCTGCGTAGACCAGCTGGCGGGGTTCTTCTTGTCAACAATCCGCGATGCAAGTTGCGTCTTGAAAACAGCTGTGTTCTGGAGGTCATCCTCAAATGTCCCTGCAAGAACAAATTTGTAGACAAAAACTGGCTTTTTCTGTCCGATGCGGTATGCGCGGCCAATTGCTTGTTGGTCGTTGACAGGGTTCCATTTGAAGTCGAATATGACGACTCTGTTTGCTCCGTGAATGTTCAGTCCAACACCACCGGCCGTTGTGGAGATCAGGTAAATTTCTTCTTGTCCTGCATTGAAGCCTTTGATCATATCCTGCCTTTTTGATATGGGCGTAGAGCCGTCCAAGCGGCTAATGCGTCTTCCTTGCCGGCTGTACAAGTTCATCAAGTAGTCAATTGTTGGAATTGACTGACTAAAAACAAGGACCTTGTCCTTCAGTCTTCTGGATTCGTCAAGTATGACTGTTAAGAGCTTAACCTTGCGAGAAAACTTTTCGTCTTCCAGAGTTGGGTGGCTTGTTAGAAGTGTTGCATGGCGGTGGATTGACATGGGAAACGACCCTGTGTCCTTGCCAGCCCTGTCTAGCCGGCCGATTTCATCAAGTTTCTCTCGGAAGCAGGTAGGATGAGCACATATCAAAGCCAAATTGTTCAAAACGCTGAAAACCCTCCCTTGTCCCACTGAATTTGCATTTGTTTCGCTGTTGACCGCGTCAATGAACGCATGGTACACCTCGCGCTGTACTGACGTGGGCTGTACGGATAAAACAAACTCAAACTTGGGTGGGAGATCTTCTTTGAGACAAGCTGTTATGGTAGCACGATTCACTTTTGGTGCGACGGTATCCTGAAGCGCCTGTAGCAGTTTCAAAGCCTTACGCCTGTCGTAGCGAGTACTGTCGTTCCAGAGCCCATCGTGAATGGGTGTGGCGTATATTTGTCGAAATTCCTGCAGAGGTCCTAGAAAATTAGGTGCAACCCAGTTAATCATAGAATAGTACTCTTCCACATTGTTGGCCAAGGGTGAACCGGTAAGGGCAATGCGAGCTTTGGCCTGGAATTTGGAAGACAGGTGGGAGATCTTGGCCTCGGGGTTTTTCAAGACATGGGCCTCATCTGCAACCACAATGTTGGCCCGGTCTGTTAAAATCGTGTCCATAGCAGCATCATTTTGCTGGACCTTGCTGCTCTTGAAGTTGGTCTTGAACATGGTGTAGCCCATGACCAAAATGCCACCATTCTTGCCCCAGTCTTCGATAGTACTGAGGCGTTGTCCCTGCCTCTGCGCTGCCTCAACTTTGTAAATGTTGCGGAATATGCCCTGCGGTGCCCATATAAGTAGCTCATCCACCCAATTCTGGACAAGACCTGCCGGGCAAAGAATGAGTGTGCGACATTCTCTGAGATCTTCTGGGACTTGGTCTCTGACTGATGGGTCTTTGGAGCAAGCCGCTTCCGCAACAGCAACCAGAAATGTTATGGTCTGCATAGTCTTTCCTAGTCCCATAGTGTGAGCCAAGAGACATCCTTGGCGTGTGCTAGGTTCCACGACAATTTGATTCCACAGAAATCGAACACCCTCAACTTGGTGCTCTTTAATTCTGTTGCCAATGTATTCATTGATGTATACAAATCCCTGATCATCTTCTTTGCTTTCGTTGACAATCAAACGAGATTTACCTCCGGATATGACAGTGTTCGCAGCAAGAGCGTTGCGAAGATTATCACGCCGCTGGTCCTGCTCCTCAACGCGTCGTTTCTCTCGCTCCCGCAAATCAAGAGCGTCTCTATCGCGGACAATTTCCTTGACAGGTTTCTTGGCTTTGGTAGCTTTGGTGGCTTTTTCGGGACTTGTTGTTGTTTGTATGTTATCATCTCTTTCGAAATCGTTAATCTCATCATCAAACATGTCATCTCGGTAGATTTGGCCTTCGTCAGGAAAGCCAGGCGCAATGGACGTGACGAATTTACAGAAGCCTGGGAATAGGGCGCGTCCTGATTGGGTAAAACGGTCTTTGTCTTTGTCACTGACAGGCATAACGCGGCGCTCCTTCTGGTACTTGCATTTCAAGAAACTTAGGAAGATTACTGATACATCCACCGCAATGGACATGGCAGCGCCGTCTGGCTGGCCCTCGTCGCGCTTTGAATCAGTGAGAAGATATTCAATAGTCGATTCCCACACAGCATCGTTGTTTGGCCGCTGTAGCATTTCCAGTACCGCTTTACGCCGATAAAATCTCAGTGACCAGAGCAACGAAATTGTCAAACGCCAGCGGTCTTTGCGCATTGTCCAGGATTTAGCTGGAGTTTTGCCAATGGTCGCTAGCTCATCACTGGAAAAGTTATCTGCGAACGGCTCACTTGGGACGGCGACAATGCTATCCTGCGTTGCGCTCACCTCACGGCCAGGTGTCGTCGTGAGATCAACAATATCAACCCCATTCACACTAGGTTGAGCGTACTCTTTAGTAGGTGAATTGGGGGCTCTGTCTTGGATGGCCGCAGAAGACAGTTGATCGGTAACAGCAGGTCGCAATGACGGACCTTCATCCGCAACCTCGTCCGGAACGACAAAATTCTCTTCGTCAGTGCTAACCAGAAGCTCTTCGTCTGATGGAATTGCATCAGGTCCTGGTCTCTTTGTCGAAACCCTTTCTTGGGGCACGGGCTGTGGCTTCTCAGGCGTCGATCGAGACATGTATAATGAAACCAGCCAAGAGTGATAGAGCTTGTCCTCAACGTTCTGCTCTAGGGACTTGGTCTGGGTGCGCAGCTCCGACTCACGCTTCCACTCTGTAGACGTGAACTTTTCCACAATTGTCTTTATGCGAGCATCGTATGAATGAACCATTCGCTCAGCCTCGATACCTTTCTGACGGCGCTGACCCCATTTTTGTGCATAAGTCCAGAGTTTATAAGCCCTTCTCTCATACTTTGGTTTCTTTTTGGTCTCCCATTTCGTCGACATATCGTGGATGGCTTCGTTTATTATTTCTCGAACTCTGTCTTCAGGAATTTGTGGTTTATTCGCAGATCTCGCAGCAAGCGCTGCACTGTCAGCTTCCTCTTCCGCTATTTCTCTGAGAGTCTGCTCATCGGGCCCGTCGGAACCACTCCATCCGATGATTTCGTCCTCACTGTCATACGCAGTCATGCTTTCCAATTTTCCACCATTCTGTAGAATAATGGCTCTTTTGCTGTTCTTTTGTAGGTGCCTCTTCAGGATGCTGTGGACGACTTTTCGCTTTCCGGGCGGAATGAAGAGGTTTCGTGGCGCGATCATTTGGAATTCATCATCACTTTCATCGCTTTGTTCCACTTGCTGCCTCGAGTCCAAAATTTCTTGCTTCGTTATGGCTACGTTGCCAAGGTGGGCGGTATGCGCATCGCCTCGGTTGCTAGGGGCCTCGACGTTTGTTTGGATGGGAACAGCAAACTTGTCCGACTCGGCCCCTAGGCGCATTGCCTCGGCAGACTCCAACGGGACATTTGTTATCAAGGTAGGCGATAAACGACGTCGCTTGGCGGCAGGTTCGCCTCCGGCATCTGCCTCAGCTGGTCGGATAGCAGCACTGATAGTCGAGACCGACGTATTTCTGTTTCCTTCTCCCAGGTCTGCGTTCTGCTGAGCTTTGACGTCTTGTTGCTGTGACGGTGGTTTTTTATCGATTTCTGCATCAATCGAATGCTGTATTCCCGAAAATTCAAGCTTCCTGGCACGAAAAGCATGACTCTTAGACTGCAGATGAAGAATCTCCATGCCTAGTTTCATTTGGTGACGTGCCACTCTGATCCCGAGGCATTCCATCAGTTTGTCGCGAGAAAAGGCCAATTCGTAGGTAAGAAGAGTCTCGCCGTCGACAAGGTGCCCTCGTATGTTGGCCTCGAGTGTCATTACGTCCTGCGTCCATGGCGCACCAGGGTAACACAGTCGGCGGCATAGAGTATCTGTATCCCAATGGAATGGGTCGTCTTCTGTTGAACTCTCCATCTTCAAGTTTATTTGGAGATACTTGACTCTAACAGGGAAACCATAGTCTGTTTCGGCATGTGAGCATGGGTACTTGGAGCGATTCAAACACGTGCAGGAGAAGCAAGAGTGGCAGCGTAGCGTGCGAAGGATAACGAGACGAGAGCCGTCTGTTCTGTGCTATCCCTCTATCGACATTATGTACTTACCAAGGCATTAAATAACCTTCACCATGGAAATCGTCGAGTCACTAGCCGCGATTCAGCAGAGCATCTTGCTCAGTTGTGCAGGCAGTGAGGCATAGGCAAGTAGCTGGCGAGGTTGATCTATCGCGTGGAGTGTCTCAAAATAATGAAACAAGTATGCCTTTTCCTAAAGCATTTGGAGTTTAAAGAACTAAAGATTAAGGAGAGAAAGGGTGCAGGGGTTGATGCAGCTTGAGTGCGTGCAAAAGTGAAGTTAAGGTCAAGCCAGCAGGTGCCCCGGCAGCTGGCAGATTCACGCAATTCACCTGAGAACCGGAACCGATTTGATACAGGCTTAGCTAATACAAAGCTCACTGCTCCGAGGTCCGTTGGTGCTCCGAAATAATCGTAGCAAATAGAAAAGAATCGACATTTAGTGGCATTGTTTTCATTCACGTCTCAGTGAAAAGTCGCAGCATCTTAAAAATATTGTGGGTCTCTATCATTTCAGGCACGGATTTCTTAAACTCAGGAGGTTGCCGCTAATACGCCAGAGTAGATGCTTTACTACCGTAACGCGCATTAAATTTCAGGGACCTTTAGCGCCAGTGGCGCCCACAGCTACCTACTCACAGCAGAGTCATAAGGCAGAGAGCAGCGCCGGAACCTGAGCTTGACGATTATATACGACTACGAAGTTCGCATGTCTACGCCAGTTTTTAGCACTAAAGGAGACGTTGCTATACTTCCTACCGTCTCTTATACTTGGACAATTTTTATTGTATCCAAGCCAAAACGATGTTTAATCGCAAGCTGCAGTTGAGGATCCCTGCAGCACCCTTCACGGTCACGGCCCATTGTCCGCAATGTCCCGCCAGAAGCGGAGCTCTGGTAACTTCGATCACGGCAGGTCCAGATTAATAAGCGAAGGAAGGCGGGCACCAGGCGCACACTACATGCCGCGATGTCCGATATTTGTCCATGAATCCTGTTACCCTTTATATTCGGCCATTGAGTGATCTCAACTGCTCGATTCAAAGGCTGCACTTTGTTATTTTTCCACTGCACCGAGCCATAGTCTTACTACCCTCACTCAATCCACGTCCTCCTCACGTAGCACAAATATGACTGCTCTTGGAAGCGGGGCATATCCGCCGTCGTTATCCGACGATGAGACTGCGCATCTCGTTGACACAATCAAGGACTGGTCAATCGGAAATGGCCTGGCTATCCGGCCTCCCCCCAGTGTGATTGCACCCGAGGCAGACCCTCAGGGTGTGGCAGCAGTCACTGCACCAGTCACAATCTTCCCAAGCCCGTTTCCTCGGCAGTGCTTCGCTCAAGGCAAGGCCGTGCAGACTACTTACAACGAGCTATATGCTGCTGTCAGTCGTGATGAAGAGTTCCTTGAGCAGACCGTGAGACAGTAAGTAGAGGCGCCTTTCTGCTTCTCGTGCAGGACAATGGCTTACACAAGTTACGACAGAGTCGCAGATGGTGATGAATTCATCCGAAATTTGTGGGCGGTTCACGAAAAGGTTAAAGCCGAGGGTTACACTCATGTATGCATCCTTTTGTCCTTTTAGTCAATAAGCATAGGACTAACGGGATTTAGCACCTGTCTCTTGGCCTATTCAGATCTGACTACATGGTTCACCAAGACAACACCACGACACCACCTACCTCACAAGTGAAGCAAGTTGAATTCAACACAATAGCTTCGTCCTTTGGAGGCCTCTCCTATTATACCTCACGCCTTCACAAGTCAGTCTTTTCCATCTTTAATGTGGTGCGTGGATTGAAATTAGCTCGCTTACCACCGCAATAGGTACCTCACTGCCGCAAAGTTTCCGCTTCTCACTTGCGGCTTACCGGCCGAATCCATGGAGCTCCCATCAAACAATCCTATTCAAGGCCTTGCGGCAGGTATTGAAACTGCATTCCATGCCTACCCTGCATCATCTCTCGGCCACCCCAAATGCATCATTTTCCTCACCCAGGACGGCGAGCGCAACGTCTTCGACCAGCGCCACCTTGAATACCAGCTCGCCGAAAATGAGCCTAATGTCCCCCTGTTCAGACTCCCATTCGCCGATGTACTCAAGCACACTTCCATTGCAGACACATCAAGCCGCCAGCTCTTGTATCACCTACCCCAGAATCCAGCCAAGACGTTTGAGGTGGCTGTCGTATACATCCGCGCAGGCTACGGACCCGGCGACTACCCTGACCAGAAGGCGTGGGACGCGCGATACCACATTGAGCGCTCAGCAGCCATCAAATGCCCGACTGTTTTGACTCAGCTCGCCGGGACAAAGAAAGTGCAACAGGTACTGGCCACGCCTCGACCGGCCTCGGAGCCTTCTGCACTCGGCGCATATGTCAAAGACGATACCCCTGAGGCTGTTGAACTATGGAAGACTTTCACAAACATATACCCAATGGATACCTCTTCCGCCGGGCTAGAGGCACGCAAGAAGGCGCTCGACCCGAAGCAGTGCGAAGCGTATGTGCTGAAGCCGCAGCGTGAAGGGGGAGGTAATAACATCTATCGTGGCGCAATCCCTGATTTCCTCAAGAGCATCCCCGAAGCGCACTGGAACTCGTACATCCTAATGGAGCTCATCACCCCACCGCCAGTCTCGAACCTGATCCTTCGCAACGGCATAGTCGAAAAGGGCGGCGTCATCTGCGAGCTTGGTGTCTATGGAACCTGCCTATGGGACCAGAAGACCGGCGAAGTCTACCACAACGAGGAAGCCGGTTATTTGCTGCGAACCAAGGGAGATAAGAGTGAAGAAGGCGGCGTTGCGGCAGGATTTGGTTGTATGGACAGCTGTTGCCTTGTGTAGCACGATGCGGAGATATTTCAACCTCGATTTACGCAAAGAGACAAGATAGACGATTATGCAGCATTAAACTGGTATTATATTTGCGTTCCAGCGCCATTTCCTGTCAAATGTAAAGTACAGAGCACCTATATCGTAAACGATGCAGAAAGTACAAGACACCAGGGCAGAACAACGAAATGCTCAGTGGAGTTTCGTTAAGCGGAGAGATGCGTATCAATAAACTGCAAACCACTGCTTATCCTCTCGATCCGTTTCGCCATTCGCTCCATTCGCTCCCAAACTGTAGATTCTAAAAGGGCGAGACTGGTTTACTCGCCCTGGTTCTGGGGGCGCCTGAGGACCTCGATGTTGCCTATTGTAGTCAGTTAGAGGAAAATTCATCCGGATTACTAGAGCCAAATGACGAGAAACGTACGCTGAACAACGTTCAGGCTGCTGCGGGTTTGGCCCTGGCTGTCCTGGTAAGTGTTCATTGAGGCATCACCCTCAACAAAGACCATGGCACTGCGCACAGTATCAAGTTAGCGGAATGAATGTTTGTAACCGAAGTGCGATTTTTTAGCATAGTCGCGACAATGCGCGATACTGCTTGGCGGCTTAAAGAGGAAACGTACCCCTTGGGCAGGCCCATAAGGTAGTCCTTGCGGGGACCCTCGGCGAAGCTGGTGACGCGGAACCAGCTGGTCTGGCGGTTGTCCTTGGGGCCGCTGTTGCTGGCGACAGCGTACTTGAGGATCTCGCGGCCAGAGTTGGTGGCAATGACCTCGGGTGTGTCAGCGAGGTTACCAATGATGCTGATGCGGGCGACAGAGCGAGGAGCAGTGGTGCTGAAAGCGCGGGCAGCGGTTGCGGTAGCGCCAGTGGCGCGGCGGAAGAGCATGGAAGACATTATGGTGATGTGTGTGGTCGGCGGCGTTGCTGGAGCAAAGATGAATATGACTGCGCGGAAATGGAAGTTACAAAGTTGGTGATGCCTTTGAGAAAGCTAGATGCGCAAGTTGTGGCCTTAATTGCTGCCTCCCCAGGGTTCGCGTCTCGAACGCGCATCCAGATTACCCTGTGGCCGACCGAGGCATGCCATTGGCTGACCCAGCTTGAGGGGTTCAGAAGCGGGGCTGATGTGCCGTGTGGAGAGGCAACATTTATGCAAGCTCTATATTAATGCATGCATGGCGATATGCCAATGCAGGGCAGCATGATGTTGCAAAATAAGAGAAACCCCTTTCTGTGTGGTTTAATTTGCGAAGTATCTCCTTGCATGATTTTATAAGGTCCCCACTAGTCAAGTATTGGTATTGTTTCTTATTCCTATGCCAAAAGTATGACCTTGGACTTGGTTAGCTAGTGCGCCGCATTAATGGCATTGTTCCTCGTAGCGCAACGCGTCGCCCCGGCGGCTTCCAGTAGTGTCCTCCACGCCTGGAGAGGCCCATCTTTTGACAGTTGCAATCCTGCACGCAGATAAGAGTATGTGTATAGTGAAATTAAGGTAAGGTGCGCTGGAACCCGCTACAGCACACTCCTGGTTGCGCATGTGACGCCGTATCATGAGCCAGACCTGGCGAGCCAAGGATCAACGTACCGGTTTACTGCTGGCAAGATATTATGCTTTTAACCCTTTTCGATCTGATCCGCCTTGTTTGGTTCCCCGGCAGCTTCGGCCCATCTCTGTTTAAGAAATTGTGTAGGTATGAATCAGAGCTTTGGAGCGTACGACTGAAGCGCGGGCCAATAGCTACCATTTACAGAAACAGCATCTGATCCGATCATACAAAGACGCCTAAATGGGGCAAGACGCACATCATACTCTCGTTGTCATATCGTTCCAGACGATCCGCATCGACCACTCTAAACAGACAAAGGCGTCACAGCTTAGAGCACATCTTTGCCGCTCATCATTGCCACCCTTTTCGCCATGGAAAGCGATGCTATCCGAGACAATTGTAGATGCACAGCAAGAATTCCATGCTGATGCAGCAATGCTAGGAACCCATGGATACAAAATAAACGGCCACAGCATGGCTGCAATACGCACCTGTGTGTAGTCGCCCTGCTTCAATTACCACTCAGCTTCTTATTGTAGAAATAACCCATTAACTTGCCTCGTTTTCGTTTTATTCTTTATTTATTTTATTCATTCGAAATGTTTTTCCAATCAAAGTGAAGGTGAGAAGTATCACGGTCGATCACTTCTGCCGTCACCGCTGCGAGCCGGCCCCCACGGCCGAACCGCGCGCTCCACTTACGGCACCACCTCCGATTTCCTCTTTTGGGTGTCAATAGAGCTCCCACAATCAGCGCCAACTTACACGGGAGAGAAACACAGTCAAAACCTACCCAACGACAACCTGCCAACGGCGCCTGTAATGAGACCGAAGTAGCAACGAGATATGGAGCCCATAAGCCGTAAACACCGATTTGAATTCTCTTTCGGGCTACGATGCCACCATTTCCCGTTATTCAGCCATCTCGCCTCCACGACCAAAGTTGGAAGTCCACCCTCGCCTCATAGCCCCAAATTACAACTGCCGGCCTAAGAAGTGGCATTCTTGCTTAATGATCTACAATACTTCCGTCCCTAGCGCTCCCTTATTCTCCGTCAAGTAGCTATATCTCAATCAAAGCCACAGCCGATGAAAAGGCGACAATTACCTGGTCTCTGGTCGAAGACCCTTGTTGGTCCTGTCTCATTGGCACCCAAAACGACCTCCACCCATCCATCAACCTCTATTGACAAACTGCCCAGCCCCAGGGTACATCAATTGATGCTACTCTGCACGATTTTACGAATTCTGCTTAGTTTCGGCAGCCTGACATGCCGTAAATAGAATAGAGAAACATAACGTGACTGTGTCTCTGGCTGTTTCCTCACTCGCTTGCGGCAGACGGGAAGCCCAAACGCATCCGAAAGAACTAAAAAGGCTTCCTCCGTCTCGCCCTCTGACTACTGCTTGATCCGTGCAACATCTGCTCATCTCGTTTACGTCGTTTCAAGTCTTCTTCCATACACGCACCTACTATCATGGTCTAAAAGAAGACTCCGTGTGTGTTGATTGCCCATAAATTCCATTTTGCCTCTCGACATTCGACCATACTTTTCAACTCGGCCTTTCCTGCTTTAGCAGAGGCTGAGGCAAAAAACAAAAACAAACCAGATCCTACTAACTTTGCAAACATCGATCAACATGATTCTCCCAGAAAGCTTTCACCTGGCTGCGAGGGCCACGGCGCCCGTCTACATGGCGGCCCCCAACACGCCACCATACACAACACCCGGACTAACAGCCAACCTTGCCCTAAGAGTATCCCTAGCCGCCATCGCCAATCTCGTATGCTTGGTGCCGCTTCGTCTACTTTACCGCAACGGTGAAATCGCCGTGGTCATCTTCATAGTGACGGTGGAGCTGAAGAACATCTTTGCCATCCTCTTTGCGCTCCTCTGGCAGAATGATGACATGGAATCATGGTGGCCTGGATACGGCCTCTGTGACTTTTACAGCTTCTTTTACAATGCCGCTGCTGGACTCTACGTTACCTGCTTACTGGCCATTATGCGCAACCTGGCACATCAAGTTGGCTTGTTGCGAGCAAACCCTTTGAGCGTCAATGAGAAGCGCCGGCGCAACCTCATCCAGATGCTCATCATCTTCCCGCTGCCGATTGTGCAGATTGCCTTTACATACCCGCTTGCTGCCCAGAGGTACAGTGTTGGAACACTAATGGGCTGCGCTTGGGTGCCTGCCTCGTCCTGGCCATACATTGTCTTTTTTGTCATAGCACAGCCAATCGTTGCAGTCATAACTGCGATTTATGCCAGTATGTTCCACTACACCACGGGCCTGTCTCCTCATCCGCTAACAAGTCAAAAGTAATCACCTTCTGGCGCTTCCGCCAAGTAGCGAAGATCACGAAATCCGCCCTCTCAACGAACCGCCAAGCCGCCATCCGGAGCCAGCGAACGAAACGCCGACTGTACCTCATGGTGCTGTCAATCTTGGTCCCGTTTCTACCCATCATCTTCACACTGTGCGCTCTAAATGTCCTAGCATTGGAACGTCTTGAGCCCTTCAACTTTGGGCAGATCCATGGCGACGATGAATCGATGATCCCCTGGGCCTCTGTGACATTGGTACCTAGCCGAGTTATTGACTTTGGCAGCCTAAACAATGCCTATATCTCCATCATCACCGCCATTCCAATCTTTCTATTCTTTGGCATGACCAAGGATGCTATGAACTCGTACCGCAAGATTCTCCTATTCTGTGGTTTTGGCAGGATATGGCCAAATCTACACAACGAGTACGATCCCGACAGGTCTGCCCTTCGAAAGGCTGAAAACTCGTCTAAAAACACAGCGTCCAGTACAACGTAAGTAGCCGCGCATGCCAAATATCGAATACAAGTCTAACAGAGGCGCCAATTATAGGGCGAAAGGCAGTAGAGTTACACACTACAAAATGTCCGAGATTGCAGTAAATCGAAGCATTTCATCGGCCGAGACCGCTTACGACAGCGCTCTGCAAGCATCAACATTTCTCACCTCAGAGCGCTTAGACAAGGATCCGAAGCCCAACAGCGACGAGCCAAAGCCTGCTCGACCACATCGAAATCCATTCCCGTTCCGTACCCGGCTAAATCTGAATTTCCCACTTCGACTACTTGGCTTGGGACGCAAAGTCTCGCAACCGTCGTTGAATAGCCTAGACGTGCCTCTGCAGCCTATGCAGCGAATGCGGTCTGCTGATCCACCATCGCCTTCAACAACCGTCATGTCGGGTTGCCTTCCTGTTATTCCAACATCACAGTGGCGAATAAATTGCTCTGAAGTGCCGGGAAGGCCTGATACCACACCGTCTGCTCTCGAAAAGGGAAAAGGTGTTGCATTTAGAGAAGAAGATATTTTAGGGAACGGGGACGAATCAAAAAATTAATCGCGTATTTCGAATGATACCACGTTGACACGATACAGATAGCTGCATGGATAGATGAGTTTGCAATGAAATTAAAATTTACAGCTATGTTGTATTTTCCTGTCCTAAAACCATGCGGGTTATATACCATGTGTCTCCCTTAACTCCAACCAAAGCACGTGCTGTTGGACCTGATTATTAAACAAAAATAATTAGAAAAGAAATATAATAGAAAGTAGCGTCGAGCTTTGCATATGCGATGTTATAATAATGATTCGAAAAACAAAAGACCAGTTTATATGTCCATTTTTGTAGATGCTTATCCTCGAGCACCACGCTGCATTTTGCGCATGGCTTCACGGTGAGCCTCCATCAAGTCACCACTTCGCATCCTGTCGTCAAAAGCGCGGTCAGAAAACTCCCTGACTCTGCGCTGCATTTCCTTTCGCTGAGCTTCTGCTTCCTTCTGCCCCATCAAAACGTGTCGCTGCATCTCAATATTGCGCTGCACCTCAACCTCACGGCCACCACCAAGCAGAGAGTTTGTAGATGCAAAAGGCGTCTCCCGACCACTGTGCATCATGGGACTACCTGAGCGGAGCTCTTGGGAGACTGACATTCGGAAGTTTGCGAGCTTAGCTTCCCGTGCAGCGTTTGAAGGCACGGCCGAGTTGCGCTGAGGCTGATGTGAGTTAAACGCAACGTTTTCTGCACCGCCGACAGTGCTCTCCGCGCGGCTCTCTGGGCTGTGGAGTGAAGTCGAGGATCTGGTGAGAGACATAAGACTGCTCTGACGCATGATTTCCTTCCTCTGTCTGAGAGGAACATCATCTGGGTCAGATGCAAGAGCTGCTGCGTACATGGGATAGTTATTCACAGAGTCGACTTCGCTAGGCGGCGAATAATGCTGACCGTGTCCTTCTCCGATGTTGCTAATCAGACTTCCCTGCGAGCGAGACCGAAGTACCGCTTCTCGCTGTCCGAGTAGCGTTTGTGGACTTGAATACGAGACCATGCCTGGCACAGGTGCTCGGTTGTGCATCTCGTTCTGTGAAACTGAATGGCTGAGCGATGCCGGCCGAGGAGGGAACTGTTCCTGCTCCTCCACAGTTGGCGTGCGGGACGGCTGAATAACTTCCTCTTCCGCGATAGGTTGGATATTTGGCGAGCTTTTCCTCATCGCCGACGAAGATGCGGTACGATACGGCGCCGGGGGAGCTGCTGAGATGGAGTTGCGAGCAGGAGGTTCGTTTTCTGGCACAGGCGGCGACGGAATCGCTGCATGTACCGGTGCAGGTGGACTAGCAACACCGGGCGCATCCGCTGGAGCAGCATTTGCAGCAGCAGAGGGAGCTGCAGAAATCTGAGAGTTTCTAGACTCTGACCTCTTCACAGTCACGGGCGGTACGCCGTCCTCTGCCGTCTTTTGGAGATCCTCAACATTTACAGGCTTTGCCTTCTCCTTCTCCTTCTCCTTTCGTGATTTCGAAGACCGGCGAGGCTTTTCAGCTGGGAACTCATCAGGCTCGGGCATGTCAGCATTGCTAAGGTGCTTAGCCCACTCATTTGTGCGATACGATAGCGCTACTCTGGATAGAGAAGGGGGCAGGCGTTCCTTTGTCAAGCTGATGGGGCCAGATTCTTCAGATGCCATAGATTTAGGAGCCTCGGACATTGCTGGTTGAGGCTCGTGTACTGATGAGGCCGCTGGTTCAGGAGACTGGGGAGCGTCGCTGACGGTAGGGGTTTGTCGGATCTTTGGGCTCGGAGCTCTTGATTGCTGCTTAGGCACGGAAAGCTGGTCTTCCATTGCTGCAAAAGCTGCTACTCGCTCTGCGACAGCGCTCGACTTTCTGACGGTGGTGGTCTTTGCAGGGGCGTCTTGAGGTGTGGGAATTGGCTTTGAGTTCTTTGCCTCAGGTGTTTCCTTCTCGGCAAGCTCAGCGTTGACTTCAATACTTTTTCTCTTCTCAACTCCTTCGCTTACGACAGAATGCACATCTGCACCACTCTCACTCTGATCGAAGTTGGCAGCAAGTGATCCATTATCAGCGTCGTCGCGGAACGGGGAATGGTTTACCAGCTCCTCGGAGCTTTGGCCGTTGTCAGCATGAGCTTGAATCTCAGTGCTGAGCCCTGACTTTTGCGAGAAGCTTCGAAGCAAATTGGCAGAGCCCTGGGAGAGACGCTTCACAGCCGAGTGCCGCTTAGAATGGCGAGTCGCCTCGCCATCTTCCTCGTCGGCAAAAGTGGCAACCGAAGAACGCTCGGAACGGGCTGACGGTTCGTGTCCAGCAGGAACAGTAAATGGCAATGGAATGACTTCGGGCGGCTGTGTTTGCTGAGGGGATGGGTGGCTTCGTACTGAATGGCGCTTGTCGTGGCCACTACCTCGCGAGACACGCTTACTCTTGCCCGAAGTTGTTGAATGGCGTTTCTGTCGAGGCTGTGTCGTTTCGACTGCTTCAACACCTTTTTCGGTGGTAATCTCTTCCTCGTCGTACTCGGGAACCTCGTCTTCGGCGACACGAACAGTTATCTTGCCTTCCTCGCCCTCATCCGCCATCAAAGCCTCAGGGCCACGGCGCGAGTTGCTTGACTCAGACATTTCTTCCATTTCGATTTCGTCGTTGGATTGGTGCCTGGCTGCGTATACGACGCCTCGCAGTTGCTTCTCGCTGGACACATCACCTCCGTCCGAGTAGTGAGAGGCCGTAATGCTTTCAGCACCACCGTCTCCGTAAGTTCGTTCCCACTCACGTCGCTCGCGAGCAGTATCTTCCTCCACTTGTCGGCCGACGTTTTCTTCTTCCTCATCGAGATTGCGTTGACCTTCTGCTCTCTGTGCAGCCCGTTTCTCGCGCTTTTCTCGCACAATCCTCCAAAGCTTGATCTGGGAGATGATTCCGACCAAGAAGATGATAATTATGGCAGCGGTCTCGACTCGAATACCTTTCGTGACGGGGTAGGTGTCGGCGCCGAGCGGAAAGAGATCCTTGTTGAGATCCCAAATGTAGGCCCAGAATTCTTTGAGCCCAGCTCTACTGAAGCTGTCAATACCCAATACGGTAATTGTCGCGCCGCCAAAGGAAATGAGCACAATCAGGGCCCAGTCTCGCGTATATCGGCTAAAGTAAAAGGCAAAGCCAACCAAAGTAAAGCACGCGATGAATATCGCCTTTGACGCAACAGTGCGCAGCAAACCTCCCGGAACTAGACACAGTAGCCACATGCTTATGCAAAAGCCGCCGAGCGCGCAGCCAAGGCCTTCCGTTAGCTCTTTGAAGAACATGGACGCGGCGCCTATAGCGCAGCCAGACATGACAATAGCAACAACGTAACCTCCTTGGAGAGCGTTGCTAACAGGGATGTTCATGACGTAGATGATGAGGACGGCAACACCTAGGGCGGATATATATGCCGTCGAGAAAAAGGTATGAATCCATCTGTTCTTGATTCCCACCAGTGTGTAAATGACACCGGTAATTAGCATAATGATACCGGCAACGCCCCATCCTGGAGTGATTTCGGGGGCAATTGGTAGCTGGCCCTCGGGAATGGAAACTGCAAAGCAAATATTAGGAATTGGTGGCTAAAACCAAGATTCTGAACAGAAAACATACCGTTTAGAAAGGTTGAGTTGTCCAGCGCTGAGGAAACCGCAATGGTGCTCGTAGCCTGTGTTTCCGTGGTCGGGTCACTTGTAGGTGATGCGGTAATGGACGCCGTCATATCCGATGAAGGCAGCGTCGACTCCGGCGCTTTATCCCCTCCATCTTGTTTGCTGTCTGACTGCGGTGCGTCCGTCTGCTCTGGCGGAGGCGACGATGCACTTTCAGTTGCAGGCGGACCGCCATCCGGTTCCTGTCTCTTTAGGGCCTGGAAGCTCTGCGCAGTCGCCAGCTGAATAGCCAGGACGAAGCACAATAATGCCCAGAGCCGTATGGGTTTGAAAAGCATGGTGGCTCCTTTTTAACTGGCTATTTTTCTTATGGTCGGTCGGGTGAGTAAAGGGCCGTATGTTTGACAAAGGGTTATCACGGCAAGCCTTATAGAGGCCGGAAGTGCATTGTCGTGATGACACAACCGAGAAAAAAACGAGAGACAAGAATTCGACGGTGAGAAAAAGAGCGAAAGAAGGGAAAAAAGGAGTTACGAGCTGGGTGGTCAACTTTCCCAAAAAGCCAAGGTTAAAAGAGAGACAGCCCGCAAAAGGTGGCCTGTCGCCTTACAGCAGTGCGTCGTATGGCAAAAGAAGCAACAACGCGCGTGTAATTACACCAAAAGAGAAAATTGTAAGACAACGATGATCCGGACCGTGGACGCACGAGGTGGGGATAGGCCACGCCGGAGCATTAAAAAGTAAAAGCAAGAGGCATGCAGGGAAAGGCGGTTTCCACACACCAAAGCTTGCTGAATAGGACGAGACCAGGTCGAGAGCGGTGGATGGTGAACCAGCCAGACACACGTACTGAAGGGCAACTTGGACAAGGTGTTGTGAAGGAGGGGAAGCTCAACATGCCACTTGGAGTAGAAGAGAAGGGTTGGGCTAGTTACTTCAACTAATAACAAGCTGAAAAGCTCGAATTCAGGTTTGGTCAGACGCCAATGGTCAACGAGGCGTCGCCCGCCATGTACAAGAAGTACTCCGGATATACGACGTACGAGTATATGGTCTGTACGGGTTACCTGACGTTTCGGTCAGAGCCACCGCAGCGACCCATGGGGTCCGGATGCGGTGTCGCATTGACAGATAACTGGGTGGGCAATGACACTCGGAGCGGGCCACGGCAATTTCCCCCATGGCGTTGGTGTGTGGCACCAAGGCACAGCGAAAAGCCGATGAGACACTTTCCCTCCATCGCGGCCGAATCTAGCATGGTTATTATTACTGGTATACCGTATTACGGGCGGTACATGACGGCACCGGACTGCGCAAAGCCCAGCCAATACCACCACATGCATGCTCAATGCAGCGAATAAATGGACCTAGACCTGAAGCCACCAATCTGTTTTGCGAATCTTTCTGCGAGCGGTTTTAGAGTTTTGTTTTTTACTGCTAGTCATTTGTCAGAGCCATAAAAGAGGTTTACGGCTTTTACACTCTTTTCTGGTTGGTTGCGGAGCTTCCACCAAGAACGGGATACCCCTGTCAACAAGCCCATAGTACAGCTGGTTGGCTGCTTTGTCGGCGGGACAAGGGGAATGAGTTTGTTACTGTAGGACTACTAGCGGGCGACTTGTACCACCAGGGTATTGCGTATGGCACTAGACGGCTGGATGCGGAGGCTGAGAAGCTCGCTTAGACAGTTGAGGGCTGCCTCAGATGGAATGCATCCCTCGCCGATCAGTGCTTCTTTACCACCCTGTACGGAGCTTTTACGCATTTTTTCCGCAAACAGAGAAGGCTAACAAAGTTGGAGGTGGTTTTGATAACCTTTGCCGTCCCTATACCTTACTGAGGTGCTGCGAAGAAAAACGCAGTTCTTGTCGTAATGTGTACCGTGTGCAACTCGTACCAGGATGGTTGCAATTTGCATGGCCAAAAGGCTCCATTAATAGCCGCCGGAACGACACTACGTCGTACGAGGTACCAGCGACGATTAGAAAGCGGGAAACAGGCAGGGCACATGGCTAGCCCTGGAGCTTCGTACCCAGCCTGGATAGCTGGCTAGAAGATGCCACATGGATGGCCTGCCGGATAGCCACCGGTCACACAAAGGTCGGAAGAGCGCATGCACAACATACATTTGTGCGACGTGCATGTCGCGGGCATTGGCCGTTGTACGAAAAACGAAGAAAAGGGTATTCGATGAATTTATATTTGTAGCGTCTGACCTTTTCGGCCGAGCCAAGTAAATTAGAGAAGATATGCTATTCGTCGTCTGTTTCTTCTTGACACGGTCGTCTTAGATACGGTCCTGTCCACCTCTCCAGCTGTACTTTGCGGTACCAGCACGACACGACGCTAACACAACGCACCACCCACCACGAGCGAAAGCGGCCCCTCCCTGGTAACCATTTCTGGAAGTCCTGGAAATTGCGATGCGCCACACGATCGACCAGGGGGTTTAGACACCGGGATCCCACCTTGCAGGGCCGGGGCCCAGTGGCCTCCTCGTCCTCCTCTCTTAGTCGCTTCTTCTGCTGGGGCGAAAAGGTCGCCTCACACCACACCAACTGCGCAAGTCTTGCACAACAAATTCATCAGGAAGACTCGGAAATTGCCTTTGCTAAAATGGCTAGTCAGCTTTTACCACCGGCAGGGCCTTAAACCTCTTTCTGTTCTCCTTGCTACGCTGGCATCCACTTTGTCTCATCTCATCCAGCTAGTCGTATAGCTGAGGCTCTTTTCGATGTCGTCACGATGGCAGACGGGGGGCTTTTCTCGCATGGTTAGAGTTACATGGGACGATGCCACGGAGGCGGTTCCGCCAATTCGGCACGATGCTAACGAGGGCTGATGTTAAAAGCCGTAGCGGGTGTATGGTTTGCGTCTACGAGAAGGGGAGCTAGATGCAGCCGCTTGATAGAGTAACCGACATACGACAACAGCAACAGCACTTCTGTAACAGACACGGCATCCGATACGGCATGTTGAAAACTCTAAATGCACAGCGTCTGCGCCGTCCATAAATAGCTCTGCAGAAAGGAGCATAAGCCAGGCTTGGCTACGTTGATCTGTACAATCGCATGTACTGTATGCATGTATGTATGTACAACACACAAGACACGCAGAGACACGAACTTTCAACAAAGATGCCCTCCTCACCGCTTCTCGCTTTCTGAGTTATACTTGGGTGTTGAAACAGGATCATCAACACCAGCCACCGTGTCTTGCCATCAGTCCGTTGAAATGATTGATCTCCAACCAAACCAAGCCAACCAACCTTCAAGGATTCCCCCCAATGCCATGATGCACGCACTTTAGCCATAATCCCAGTTCACTCTTTTCGGCGCGCCGCCCATGGCTTTGGCCGAGCGGAAGCGAAATTAAAAGTTCCACTCCGGGCGTGGCGTGGTCGAACCCGGCCGCATTGTTGAGATTGGGCGACCAAAGCGGCCTCTGTCCAGAAAAATCTTGAATCGTACGAGAGGTACCCTTTAATATAGACAGGGGGTGCAGGTCTTTTAAAATCTGGTGATGAAAATGCAAGATCGGCCTTGATGAAATTGTTGTGTCTATTTTAAGGCCAGGCCCTCATCGCAAATAACCATCCAGATCTGTGTGAGAGCGAATGGAGGCCCAAGAGTGCAGTCTGGTAGCCATTGGCGCTTGCGCTTACTACTCGTATTGAACAGGCCACCAGCGCCCTAAGTAGACCTTGGCATGGGAAATTTGCTTGCTGGCTTCTTTCTTGCTTTTGCTCAGTTCCTCCTCGGGATGGAAATTGACTTGCGTAGCTGGACAAAAGCAGTCATTACACGTGCATTAGTCTCAAGTTGCTGGAAAAAGTAAACAAGTCCAAAAGCGTGCGCATACATGTACACGTCATTTTACGTATGCATAAATATGCATTGCAGCTGCATATTCGTAGTCAAGAAAAATAATAAAATAACGTTATTTATAATAGAAATAACACAGAAATAATAGAGTTATTCTTTAAAGGAAAATGGTAATATGAGGCTTTGTTCGGAAGCTAGTCGCATTCATGGCAGCCCAAAAGTTCCGCCCGGGTTGTTCAAAGCGCGAATGCATGCATGAGAGCGATAATGTAGACGTCGCCTTGTATCGCTTGCACAACGCATTTCTGATGTGACATTTACAGAGCGAGCTCATGGTGACACTGCATTTTTAATACGAAGTTACTCAGATCTGGAAAAATCTCCTAAGACTGTATTCATGCACGTCAGCCACCGGATACGAAGAGCTCACAAGGTACAGGGTAGTCAGTTGTCAGAAGCCATCTAGGCCAGTAAATACTCCTTAGACAGACTCGTACCATTTTCAGGGTAAAGCTTTGTCTATTCTTTCTCTTACATTAAGATTACACGTCAAATAAAATCATTCAAACCATTCACATCGCTGGAATCAATCTATTCTCCATAGCTCTTGCAAGTTGTAGAGTCTGACAATCGGGGGATATTGAAAAAGGAAAAACACAAGTGGTATCATGTCGCTACATCACCAAGCAACCCATTAAAGTAAGAAAAGAGAAGAGAATGAATTATTCCACACAAGCTTCGCCTCGTGATACTCCCATGTTCGTATACACATCCATCCATCCATCCAATCGTTCATTACTTTCTCGCCAACCTCGCTGGCATCCGATCTCCATATCGCTGCTGGGTGGACGTCTTTGTGCTTCGCGAGCCTCTAGTCTGCTTATTGCCGGCTTGCACGTTTTGCTTTTTGCGACCTCGTCCCGTGAGAGAAAGCAGCGACTTTAACGGCAGCAGCAGAATCTGCAGCACAGCATTAAAGGGAAACAAAATGAGAGACATGATGCCCTCCAAAGCACGGACGACTATATTGCTGTTGGCGCTATTCTTGGCAGCTGCCGCAGCAAGCGCAATCGCATCGTCGAGGCGGGCATCCACGGCTGAAAACCGAGACTCGACGTGTGATTGGAGAACCGTCGACTTTTTCTCGTAGCGACGTACCGCACGATTGAGCGCGTCCAGCTCTGGTTGGATGGCATTGCGGACATCCTTTGTCAACGTAGCTTCCTGATTCGCCTTGGTAGTTTCTGTTTCGTCATCTTCCTCGGGCAAAACATCGCTTGTAATGCTTCGTGATTCCAACGCTTCAAGCCGGTCAAGAATGGAAGAAATCTGCGAGCTTGGGGGCAGCTGGCCACCAAATGGATTCCCATGAACAACACGCTGTAGATGCAGAGTTCTCGCTTGGACAAGTTTAATCATATGCGACAGAACACGGAGTTCCGATATCAAAAGGAAAATAGTCAAGTTGTAGTTGGAAACGAGGCCTTCAGACGGTCTGCTGAGCTGTGAACGGATCGCATGGAGAAGATATGCGCTGACCATGGGCAGGACGAGGCAAGAGAGCAGTGCCAGTACTTCATGAGTGTAAAGCTCGCTGAGAGCAGACTGCTGCTGAGGTGACATGGGTCCTTCTGCAGCCGGAGTTTGCGAGTCGTCTTTGCCACTGCCGTCTTCTTCTTCAGGAACGTCGTCGAGGTGAGCCGGGCTCGTGTCGGCCGACTCAAAGTCACTATCATCTGCGACGGCAGTGCCTGTAACGTTGGCCTTGTTCTCGTTCTGGATGCGCACCTCTTGGGCGGAATGATACCAAAGCCTTGATTGAGAACGACGTTAGCAATTGTATAAAAGCGTACAAAAGTTCAAAGTCTTACCATGGCTGTGTAACGGACCAGTGCAAAAAGACGCCAGACAAGCCAAGCAGCATGATATCCGTCACCACGGCACCTCCGTTCTTAAACAGCGCGCCAGAAATGGCCGGTAGCAGAGCAAATGCCAGAGAGAGCGAAGCCAAAGAAGACGACTCGGGCAGCGAAGGTTCAGCACTGGTGCCCTGTCGAGCCTGTGGGTTGAGGATATCGCGCGCCTCGTTGAGGCTGTACTCAGAGAAGTTGGAGCTCCTTCGCGGCGGCGGCGGCGGAGCTTCAAAGGACGAGTCGGACGAGAAGCGCCTCGTGGGCGTTTTCCTGCGGGTTGGCAGCAGCGATTCATCGATGGTTTTGGATCGTTTAAAGGCTTGACCAGCGGGCGCACTGATGCCTGAGCTCACGCCCGATGTTCCGTTGGCATTGGCCGCGGCCTTGCCATTGCTGTTTGTCGACTGCAGCGATGGCCGCCGGGCCGGAGAGGAAGAGTCGTCCGTCATCGCGGGCTGGTCGCATCCGCCGCTTGCTGGTATACAGGCATGCAGGCCTCATGCAAAGGAGCCAAGCAGAGCGACAGACGGAAAGGACTTCAATTTTGGCGTGAATGTGCTGCAAAGGAAGAGATGTGTGCTGTAGGGGGGCGGTTTGCGCGGCTCTGACGACACCGACATGCACATCCTCGGCGAGTTTGGAAAGGTGGACGTCGAGGTACAGACGAGTGACCCCGCCGCCACCATAATCTTGCAGGCGGTCCAATACCTAGTACTGTCGTTGTAGCGTCGTTGCGTGCTGAGTTTGGTCCACTAAAGATTGACAGCCACAGTCTGGGGAAGTGGCTGATGGGAATGCAGTTTATGCAGAGTCTCGTGACGGCTATAGAGGATAATGTTATAATGGTTTTGAATGACTTTGGGTTGGAACTGTCTGGCAATCTGCGCTGTAGCTGAGGTTAGTGACTCGCTGCGAAGTACCGTTTTGGCCACTTACATGTGATGGTGGGCAAGACAAAATGATACACTGGCCCGTGCTCAGGAAGGCGAATTCAGCAGAGGCCATGGTTGGCTGTGAAAAGGCCTTGGTACGCCTGAAGAATAAAAATGTCAATATTCTTTACACAGTTTGCTTCGTGGTAGTAGAAAATGTAGCATTCTCGAAGCAACGGGCGCACTCCGTAACCAAAGCTCGTTTACACAAGACATGGACGAGCATAGCAGGCCTTTCCCTTCTATTGAGCGGAATAAAATACGCGGTAACATTTCCGAGTGAATAGAATATTCGAAGCTGCCTCTGATATCAAGAGAACTTTAGATTTAGACGAATACTGTATGGTCACATGCCTTGGTGGTTGCCAAACCAGCTGTGATGCGCTCCTCTGGTTTGGTTTAATGTCTACACGGGTCGGAATGCTAGTGCTTCGTCTGTCTTTAACATAGGTCACTTATTGGACTTTGGAGGGAGAATATTTATCTCTTAATATTTCGGTATTTTTCAGAGGTTTCTTTCTAAAACTTACAGACTAATGCATTGCCACACGTTGTGGTATAGATGAGGCAATGTCGTTCGCGATCAAGGCCTCACTGCATCGTGGTTTGCTGTCACACGCACTTTATGTAAAATCGGAAAATATTCAGAGCCTAATATAAGATTTTCAGGCATTTCTGCATCAAAGTCCTATTTTCTTTCGTTGAAAACCCCGGCTTACAATGATGAAATAAAGTGGCAGACGAATGTCCATCGTCTCGTCTCCTTCCCGTCCCGAGCCGCCATCCACCAAGAAGGCCCGAGCTGACCGGCGCCCCACCAGTCTTCTTCCCCTTATCGCAACTGCATCTCTTTTCCAGCATCTGAGCATCACGACTTTGGCGTCTCAATCTGGTTCCAGCAGCAGACTCCCGTCGCATTCTACGACCGACTGCCATCCCTCAACACGCACTGGGGACTAAAAGCATCCCATGCCTCGAGATAAACGATAGTCGGATCCTGATACCATCCTTACGCGGCCCTCCCCGGTTGCCATACTCTACGACCTTTGCACGACTTCGCACACGATCCCATTCGTCATCTGCGACAACTGATCGGTTCCCCGAAGCTGTCGCCTTACATTACTGACGAACGGGCTCTTCTTAGCGATCCATACGCTCATCCGCCGGATCCTACAGAATCTGACAATCGACAACTTGCCGCCTCACCAGACATCACACGCTACGCGTAAAGAGCTGAACAAAGCGACACTGTCAACAACATGGCAGCATCAAATAACGAACATGGGGATCCCTATGCCAGAGATCTAGAAAGAGGCCCCGATGCCATGCAGCCGCGCCATTCCACGGGGTCCGCCGGTGACGGCATTGGTTCTGCCATCTCCTCGTCAAACTCGTCAATCATGGGAGACGACGTGCAGGCCGACATTGGTGAAGAATGGGGCCCTCAGCATCCTTGCTACCCGCACTTGAACCCGCATGTGCCTGTCGACTCGGTCGAATATGCCACGACGAGAATAATACGCGTGCGTCGAGACTGGCTCATGCACGGCGACTTGTCCCCGGCATTTTCCAATCTCTACCCCGAAATTCTCGACCCGGCCGGCGTTTCAGAGCAAGAGTTTCGACGAATCATTGAAAAGCTAAATGGGGAGCTGAAACCGGCTTTTGATCCATATAGCGCTCGAAACATGGCCGATAGTGTGTTGGGCGTTGTCACCGGCTGGCTGTGGGAGGATCTTGGCCTCACAGCGGTCAAGAAACGACTAGCTGCCTTGGAGAAGTGGATTGAAAATTGGAATGCGGAAATGGAAAAGACAATGGCCCACGAGGAAGGACTGAATCCGCCCCGAATCATCTCTCTACGGCAAACTGGCTATATGACTGTGAGTTCGCAAATGACGTGACTCTGTTTGTGTTCCTTCTTGCTGACATTACTCTAGCTCGATATTCAAATACCGGATCCAGAGATTGCGCCAGCTCCTAGTAGTACTGGTGCGGGCGAATCTCGTACGGCGCTGCCTCTAGAACCTGCGCCAGCAGTCACAGCTTAGCTGAAATGGCTTGCCTTATTTACGATTCAACATTCTTTTGGGAACAGCAAGTTCTGGAGTTTTAGTCTTTTGGAGGGGTTTTATTTCACGTCGAGGAAAGCTATCGGCGAAGTGAGCTGTTTTGATGCTCTCGAGTTTCTGTCTATTTATTTGATACCTGAGCACAGTATTGTTTTGGCGTTTTCCTTATAATGACATGGCTGATGCAGCAAAATGTATTCCATTCCAATACACATTCAATAAATATCCAGACTGCTAGATATTGTCATGTGCTTCCTTAACATATCCAAACGACTGCTCGGTTTTCGGCCGACAAGTCTGCCGCCGCCCCACCGCAACGGCGCGATCCTCGCACTAGCATAACAGTCCAAATCCCAACCATGACAAACAAGCAAAGGCGCTCATTCCTCTATCATAACCCGCCAGATCGAGCTTGTGTCAGTTTTCGAGCGTATAACCACTATCGGCTCAAGGAACTGGTCAGCCAACGTGAAAGAAACCAGTACAGCGACTGCCCCTCAAGTAAAGCAACAACCGCACCACCGGAGATGAAACAGCCGGCCTCGGCTTCAATCGGCGGCGATGGCGCGACAGCACGAACAACAGCAGCAGCAGTCACGGCAAGATGCTGAGCGCGACAGCAGCAGAAGCAGCAGCGGCACCCCTCAAAACATATTTTTACGCATCGCGCGCAAGGTCTTCAACTTTGTGCTTGCGCAGTGGCTGATTATCGGTTTTGGCGTGGGCTGTGTTCTTGGCTACTTTTTCCCCCGTGAGTTGGAATATTACTCTGTTCCATTTGTTTGTGATGGCTAATGCAGCACTGGCATCAGATGTTGCTGCGCATGGAGGCGTTATTAGATCGGAATATAGCATTTTGTATGGCGCTGTGGCGTTCATCTTTGTCGTCAGCGGCATGCAGCTGCCGCCGGCCAAGATACGGCAGTGCATGACCAATTGGCGGCTGCATGTTGTTGTGCAGGGGATGAGCTTTGCGGTTATTCCCGCGATTGTACTTGGTATGTCTACTCTTGTTCGAAAGGCAACTTCACCGCGAGAGGCTAACTTTGTTGTGACATAGCGGTGATTCATATATCCATTGCCACAGGTGCTTTGCAAAGCGGCACACCATCCCTTCCGATCCTCGTTGGGCTGCTATCAACAGCCTGTCTCCCTACAACAATTGCGTCAAATGTTGTCATGACCCGTGCAGCCGGCGGTGATGAAGCTGCCGCAGTCATATCCGTCGTGCTAGGCAACCTCGTGGGCTCGTTTCTCTCGCCTCTGCTCATCTACGGGTTCATGCCTACAAGCGCCGCATTTGATCCTTGGCGGCCTGCCAATCCTAGTACATTGGATCGCATGTATGCTGACGTCGCCAAGCAGTTGGGACTGAGTGTCATTGTTCCGCTTGCTGTTGGGCAGATTCTGCGGTTTATATGGGAGAAGCAGGTTGTCATGGTCTTGACGAAGCTGAAGCTTGCTAAAGTATCGACTTTTTGCATGATTTTACTCATCTGGTACGTGGCTAACACTGAAACGTTTTTGGCTTGGTTATCTGATAATTTTTGTTTTTTTTGTGTAGGTCTACATTCTCCGGCGCCTTTGAGACTGGCGCGCTGTTCAAGTTGTCCAAGCCATCAGTGGTCTGGATCATTTTCATGAATATTGCATTCTACCTCGTCTTTACAGTGATATGCTTCTACGCAGCAAGACCACCACTCGCCCTAGTAAATCGCATCAATCCAATACTTGCCGACTCGAAGCTGGGAGCGCGCCTGCCAAGCATCATCCGCCGCGCGGTAACAGTGCGCCAAATGTCCATCACCGAGACAATTGCCATTTGCTTCTGCGGAGCGGCAAAGACGACAAGTTTGGGAATTCCCCTTGTGAGCGCCATGTGGAATTCGTCGGATAACCTTACGCGGGCGTACATTCAGATCCCGGTCTTGTTGTATACTATTGAGCAGGTGTTTATGGCGCAGATTATAGTTTATTTTTTCAAGTGGTTTATGAAGAGGAGGAAATCAGAGGCTGATGGGAATCAGCGTGAACATGAAAATGAACAAACTGAGTCGAGCATTGCTGGTGAAGAAGAACGCACTATGCCTGATACGGGAGAACGAGAACAAGAACGCCCAGAGTTCCAAGAAAAGCGTCGGAGTATGTGATTCAACTGTAATATAATAGACATATGAGATAAACTTCTACATCAATATACTCAGCAGTGGCAACAAAAACTATAATAGTCTATCACTTGATATGTAACTCGCAAAATTGTAACAACGATTCGAGAAAAGGCGTACGAGCTACAGCTGATGCTGGTGTAAATTGTTCGCCTGTTTGGCCACCTTCACCCATAACATGGAGTCACATTTAAAGCACACAACCCTCAAGCCTTCTTAATCAACCTGTCGAACAGAGGTTTCAGCACAGCAGCACTCCTCTTGGGATACCGCTTCTGCCCATCCTCATAATCGACATAGCACGTGCCAAACCGCGTCCTATACCCTTCTGCCCACTCGAAATTGTCCATCAGCGACCACGCAAAGTACCCCCTGACATCCACGCCGTCAAACGTGGAAGCCGTCGCCATGGCCTGGATATAGTCTTGGTAGTAGCGCACTCGCAGGTCATCATTGATAATTTCCTCGCGTGTCAGGTCGTTTTCGCCTTTGATGCTTGTGCCGCTTTCTGTCACGTATATCTTGGGGTAGTCGTATCGCTTGCTCAGCCAGACGAGTAAGTCGCGGAAGCCAGGTGCGCAGGGTCTCAGCCATGGAGACTCGGTCTCTTCGCCGATACTGTCGCCCTTTTTACTCTCGAATAGCACCTCCAGGTTGCCGAGGAAGTCTTCGGGCTCAGGCGTTCCTGTGCGGTGTCGGATAAAGTTGGCCGTGTAGTGATTCATGCCGTAAAAGTCATTGGAGCCCTTTACTAATGCGCGCTCTTCATCTGTAAATTGCGGCAATCTGTCACCCAGTTGCTTGCGCATTGAATCCGGATACTTGCCAAAGTAAATAGGGTCCGCAAACCAACAGATGGAAAACTCAATCTTGCGATCACAGGCCTCCACGTCTAGCGGATCCTTGGGGTCCCATGGATACGCATGATCACCATTAAGCACGATACCAATCTCACCTCCCTGCTGAGCCTTGAATTCAGTGCGGTACAATTTCACGGCCCGACCATGTGCAAGGAGCAGATTGTGGCCCGCGGTCCACGGCTCCGTGTCGCGAGCGGCTGTGTGGCCCGGCGCAAAGCAGCCCAAGTTGTAGCCCAAGATGGAGGAGCACCACGGTTCATTAAACGTGGCCCAGTGCTTCACCTTGGGCAACGCCTCAAACACGACCTTGGCGTAGCGCTCAAAGTCGAGTGGGAATTCCTGCCGATTGAGCAGGCCGCCGTAGCGCGTGTCCAATTCGTCTGGTACGTCCCAGTGAAGAAGCGTCACAAAGGGGACGATGCCGGCTGCTAGGAGACTGTCCACAAACTTGACATAGTGCTGCAACCCTGCTTCGTTGACGGGATCCTCTCTTCCTCCCTTGGGGATGATGCGCGTCCATGATAGAGAGAAGCGATAGGCCGTGGCGCCGAGGGACTTGAGCAGCGCAATGTCCTCTGTCGTTCTGTTGTACGAGTCACACGCTACAGCGCCAGAGGAGCCGTCTGCGATTTTGCCGGGAATGTCGCAAAACGTATCCCAGATGCTGGGTCCGCGGCCATCTTGTTTAACACCGCCTTCTATTTGATACCTGACATTTCAATTAGTTCAAGTATGCGACGAGGGCCTGTTGGTAGGCGCATCTTACGCAGCGGTGGCAAAGCCCCAGAGAAAGTCGCTTGGGAGAGACATGATGCGTATTAGAGATGCTCTTCTCAGTTGACCTTTCCGAGAAGTTCAAGCGACGACAACGCCATTTAAGTAGTTGTGTGTTCGTTGTGAGGCTATTGTTCAGCTGGAGGCTAGTTGTTGTGGGACTGGCTTGATTGGGGGAACCGGGCCGATAATATGAACGGGCTCGCGGGCCTGGACCCCGAGGCAATTGATACTATAGTCAAACGATTACTTCGGAGACAAACTCCGTCAATGTGGCTTGGCTGTTGATAAAGCAATCCATATGGCTTTTTTTGCTGGCATTTGTTCGCAGTTCGCGGTTGGCGCTTTGCCGGGCCGAAGATCCGTCACACAACAAGAGTGGCTGCAGCCCAGCCAAGCCACGGGTTTGGCGTCGGCTTACACGGCTCACTTCAATATTGTGGCTGTGTTTAAGCCGGATTCTTTTATATGATAATCATTTTGTCATTTCACATCTATCAACATATATGTACACAGTCCCTGAACCTATTTCCGACATCTGAACATCCAGGCACATCAAGTTCCGTCAAAGTAAAGACAAGCGCCTTTGCAAAAGAGCAAGGTCAAGCCAAAGGCAACTATAACCATATCGTCATATCAAACCTTCTTCAGACTAATAGACAAACCCTTAAGCACAAAGGGTAAGGGTGACATCGCAGTCACTGCCACAGTCGCGAGTCTGGCTACCACCAGGGGGCGTGCCATTCTCCCAGACAATAGAGCGGCAGTCGTCGTTGGAGGGCACGACAGTAAGCTTGTTGCCGGCAAAAGGGTCGCCAAAGACGTCGCTGAGGTCGTACCAGACACGGCCGGGGTCGAGGGTATAGGCAAAGTTGGTCTGGGCCTTGCCGGTGTACAGGCCGTCGCGCTCCTTGGTGATCTTGAGGGAGCGGCCGCCGGTCTTGGGGTCACGGCTGAACTGCTCGCCGTAGCTGCCGCCGTGGGCGGCCAGGGTGTGAGCGTCGGAGATTTGGCTACCGACGGACCAGAGTGTGACTTCGTGGTCGCAGTGGTTGACGACGTTGGCGTTGCCGACGGCCGTGACGGTAGTGGCGAGGCTGCTCGCCAGGGCGAGGATGCTGAGCTGCTTGAACATTTTGATGTGTGTGTAGAGCTTTGGTGTTGTGTGGATGTCTTGTTGTATAAAGATGTGTTGTCTTAGTTATGGGAGAATGTTGTGCTTGTTGTGAGTTTGAGAGATTGGGTTCAAGACGGGGAAACTGGTTCCTTATATACTAATGACACAGGCTGGAGAAGCAGGCATTGCTCGTATTCTACAAACGACGCACGTATTGATTTTTTGCGTGCCGAGCATGGCGATACAGTGGTACGGCACATTGCAGACGTCGAACCATGTCGCAAGCCAAGAGACAGCGGGCGCAGTTGACGCTGGGGTTACATGACAGACCCAAAACGGCCGGTTATAGAATACACATAAAGGCAGAGTATTAACGGAAAGCAACGCTAAATCGCCCTACGGCTCAAAAGGGCTAAAGTTCACGGCAGCTGTAGCTTCATCTCCACGGACGTGGGCCCTCCTTGAACAGGCATATACGAGAAGTGAGATCATCATTCGTTTCCAAAACAGCTCTTTATGGCGGGGTGCCGGGCAGGTTGAACAAAGGAAGTAGAAAAGCAGAGTGGCAATACGAGCACAGCCCTTGCATCAGTGGGCTAATGCATCGCTCTCGTGCTGGTGCAAAGTGTCTCAAAATGCTCAAGTAACGGCGAAGTCTCGGGCGTATACATACATACATACAGCCCTACCAACGGAGGGGCTCTCCGGGATAGACTACGTTGGGGTACTTTCATCTGGAATGCGGGATTACAAACTCAACTTGCTAGTGCTACGTTGAATGTAGCCACTGGAGAAGAAACTTTTCCCCCGCGGCTAGCATCAGAACTTTGTCAGACCTTAAAAAAAAAAAAAAACGATGCAGGGAACAGGGTCAGGTGGACTTGGGCATGGTTGTGCTACGTGTGGGGACAAGATCGACAAGAAGAGAGAGAGTTGGCCGTGGACACCACTGAAGTTCGTATTTTCAGGGCTTGGGCATGGTTGCCCGGGAGAGACGGATATTTTTCTGGAATATCAGAGATGGCATTACTAGCAGATGCTAGTATGCTATTCTTGTTTATGGTCGCGGAGAGTAGTCAGCAATAAGGCTCCGTCCCCGATGGGCGCTGCGGTGAGAACTGCCGAATGGGGCAATGTACCGTCTTGACCGTGGTATGATGTCACCGTCGTGTTTGTGCTTTACATTTCGAGCACAGTGTCTGCATAAAAGTTGTACAATGATTTTATGTATATGTAAACTTCCTAAGAGGAGCTGTCGCTTAGGTGAATGAATAGTTCAAATCAAGCACTACTCTTTGTTGCCGCATATATTCCACCCTTTTGTTTATGCGAGTGGAAACATGCAGGCAAAGAGACTCCTCAGCTCCGTTCCCCCACCCAACCTAGGCGGTCTCTTCAGCCGCCGGCCTTTCTAAATATAGGCCACATCCGTCCCCATAGTCCATCGCCTCCCGTCGGCCCCAACCCCGATGTTACTATTATTTGGGGAGTGAATGTACTCCGTATCGCCGCCCGTATTGCTCTGCGTATGGACATGCATAACAGTTGTGCGCTATGCTCGGTAGATGTATAACTTCCCCCGAGCCACGTACCTTTACCACACAGCTAACACAGATACCGGCTTGGCGGGAGGCCGACGGCCAGAAGCTAAACCGCCTAGGTCAGTCTCCGCGAGGTACCTCTGTTCATTTTTTCTAATATGATGTATGCCCAGGCTGCTCTCCCATGGCGAATATCCGCTGTGTAACGCTAAACATGCCCGCCCGATTATACTTTGCTTGGGGTTACTCGTATGGTCTCAGTCAGTCAGTCAGTCTGTGTTGTCATGCTCTTGGCGTTTCTCGTATAAACGGCCGGAAATAAAATAACACACCCCCATTCCGTGAAGATCGCTTCTATGTGATGGTTCAGCTATAGAATTATACGGGGGGAGATGTACCTACATAGATTACCAAGTCCCAATGTCATGCTGCACGTGTTGCAAGCACCAACACAGCGATAACCTGCGAGATCATGTACTCGTCACTCTGCACAACAGCAATAACCACATGATCATGCACTTTTGGATTACACACAAGGCCAGCTCGCCTCGCAAAGGCTGTCAATCATCCGCGGGCACAGGGCTTGTTGGGTTTCACAACATGTGCATACACGCTTCGGGCAGTTCTACATTTGGATATACTCATTCAAGCTTTTCATCAGCTTCTAAGCAAATCAACTACGTATCGTCCCCCCCGGAATTGACCACCTCTTCTCTTGCGCCTTGCGTTGCTTATCTTTGCGCAGTATATGCTCCCATCTACGTTTTTTTCCAAAATGCCAACAGGCTGTTTTCCGCATCGCGTAAGG
Organism: Lecanicillium sp. S3808; assembly: GCA_023628775.1. Taxonomy (NCBI): domain Eukaryota; kingdom Fungi; phylum Ascomycota; class Sordariomycetes; order Hypocreales; family Cordycipitaceae; genus Lecanicillium; species Lecanicillium sp. S3808. The sequence goes on from JAMAJY010000022.1 coordinate 402,913, forward strand.
CGCGTTCCTGTATACCCAAAACTCCTCTCCCCATGACAGGCTAATTCTTCAGAAAATAATACAACAACTTTCTCCATCATAACGACACCCAGACAAACAGACAAATCTTAAGCAGCCTCTGCCTCTTCCTCTTCCTCATCATCACGCTTTCGCTTGCTATTAGAGCTAGGCGTCGGCATATCCACATCCTCATCGTCCGGACTATTGCCACTGCCGTCCGAATACTCTACAATCTCCCACTCAACCCTAACATTGCCATCCCCAGAGTGTTTAATGCCATGCTTGCGCCTCATGTTGCCCAAACGAGTCCCCTCCACCAGGCCGTCGAACCAGGGCACACCGTACGACTGGCGCAGCACGTCCGTCTTGTTCGGTGCCGTTGTAACCTGATGCTGCTGTCGCGGCTGCTCTCTTTCTGGCTCTCTTCTTTGATCGTCTTCTTCGTCCGACTCGTCGGGAATTAGCCCCATCTCTTCCAGATCCTGCAAGTCCTCGCGCAGCAGACTTCCCAGCGTCAGGTGGATATAGTCTGCCTCGGGCGCAGGGTCCTCCGACCAGTACGACAGCGGCGTGCCGCAGTAGCCGCAAAACTGACGCTTTTCAGCCTGGTGGCTCGGATGCGAGTACGCGCGTCGAATGGTATTGTGTGTCTCGTCAGGGAAAAAGGCGTAGGTGGTGCTATGGAACCATGACAGCGGGACGCGAATGTAAGCTGCGAGAGGCGTCGCGAGGGAGAGTTCTGGATGAGGTGGTGTTTGTTTAGTAAAATCTCCATTGTAAGCCATACTTTGAAATGGATATGTAAGTCTTGACATACGGTGAGCGGGATCCGTGTTAAATAGAACCTGTGCGTCGTCGACGCCCTCTTCGGGAATGGTGATGATGTAGCGATTCCGCCCGCACTGGCATCCGCCCCGAAGCGGTCGCAGTTGGCTCATGGCGACGATACAAGAAGCCCTCGTGTATGTGTGCAATTGGCTGCTTTGACGGCTGATAGAGGCTCTAGAGACGGCGATGATGTTCTGTTTTTTTGCTGGTGGCGGTTATTGTGGTCTGGGTTGGTGGTAGGAGGAGGGGCAGAACGAAGCTTTGCACCGAGCTCTGACAACGGTGACGAAATCGAGTGGGGTGGCTGTCCGTTTTGGGTCGGTGACGGCACAGTGATCCGGGCGGTTGACAGGCTAAGCTGTCAGCACGGAATTGGTCGAGTTCTTCCCTGTAATGTGTGATTCAGAGACACAAATGTTTAAAAGCGTCAAATACTTATCTAGCGTCCCAATTGTTTTACTGGTGCCGCCTGTAGAATCTCGAAATCGCGTAAAGGTATACTCCACAGCTATGATTCGTCGATGAGGTAACCCTTGCACGCCATCCGTCGGAAGCTATATAAGTAAACTTGAGCTGAACAGAATACACTTTTCCCGAAAACACCATACGCCACATAACAAAATCACAACCCAAATATGATGAAACTCCAAGATACCCTCAAAGTCGCCAACACCGGCGCAGCCATGCCCCGTCTAGGTTTCGGCGTCTACCAGCTCCACGGCGCCAGCTGCGTCCAAGCCTGCCAGCGCGCCCTCGAAGCAGGATATCGCCACTTTGACTCGGCGCAGTTCTACCGCAACGAAGCAGAAGTCGGCCAGGCAATCCGCGAGTCGACCTCTGTACGCCGCGAAGACGTCTTCCTCACCACCAAGATTCTTAGCGGACCCATGGGCGCCAGCGCAGAAGCCCTGTATCAAAATGTCGCGGGCAGCGTGGACAAGATGGGTGGCGAGGGCGGATATGTAGACTTGTTCTTGATTCACTCGCCGGGTTCGAGGAGTTTTAGGGAGAGTACGTGGAAGGCGTTGGAGAAGCTGCACAAGGAAGGGCGCGCAAAGACAATTGGTGTGAGCAACTATCCGATTGATTGCATCGAGGAGATGAAGGAGTATGCTACTGTTTGGCCGCCGCATGCCAACCAGATCGAGGTATGAGACGATTTAACCCAATACAATTTTTTATAGGGAAAAAAAACAGCCGCTAACTATTTTTTCAGCTGCATCCTTGGTCTCAGCAGCGAGATCTGGTCAAGTACTGCCATGACAATGGCATCATTGTCCAAGCTTACAGTCCCCTGGTAGTCGGTGCCAAGCTCAGGGACCCAACGCTCGGTTCTGTCGCTGAGAAGCACTCCAAGTCACCAGCTCAAGTATTGATCCGATATGCTCTGCAAAAGAACTGGGTGCCGCTACCAAAGAGTGGTAACCCTGCGCGCATCGTTGAAAACACCAAAGTATACGACTTTGAGCTTGACAAGAACGACATGGCCAGCCTAGATTCCCTAGAGAGGTAGATGACAAATCGACTAATAAAAATATACTTGAGACACAATTTTACATTAAAGTCTTCGATTGCATTACACTGCTACCTAAACTCGAACCTTGTCCGCTCTAAGCAGTTCCCTTATGCAGACTTGCGCCCAGCCTTGGCCCAATCTCGCAAGTCATTCTTTTTAATCTTCCCCGTGCTTGTTTTCGGCAACTCATTGACAATTTCAACTTCTTTCGGAATCATGAACCTGCTAATGTTGCTCTTGTGTTTCGCCCATGAAATCAGATCCGCTCCTGTTAGCTTCTTGCCCTCCTTGACCGTAATGTACGCCTTGGGTACCTCGTCCCATTGCTTGTCAGGAATGGCAACGACTCCAGCCTCGAGAACATCCGGGTGCTGCACTAGCATGCTTTCCAGCGCTACAGACGAAATGTTTTCGCCGCCGGAAATGATGATGTCTTTCGCTCGGTCTAGGATCTGAGCACTGCCGTCTGGATGCCATACGGCCAAATCTCCAGAGTGCAAAGCGCCGCCCAGGAAAAGCTTCCTGGTTGCTTCTGTGTCTTTGTAGTATTCTTTGGCGCAAATGTTTCCGAAAAAGACAATTTCACCAATCTCCTTGCCGTCCTTGGCGACGTCGATCAACACGCCGTCTGGCTGATCGGCCTTGATGATGCGGATGGGCAAGCTGGTGATGAACCCGTGGCCTTGTCGAGCCATCTTGGCGTATTTTTCGTTGGCCGGTAGGTTTTCCCACTCTGGAAGAGGATAGCATTTGGTAATTGGGCCATATGTTTCTGCTTCGGATCAGCATTTGTTATTCACACAACTCATTTTTCATAGGCTCCTTACCCGTCATTCCGTAAACATGAACCGGCACAAGGTTTAGATCAGTCTGAGGCAAAGGTTAGCAGACATTTATACCTTGCCAACGCGAAATTAAGTCTTACCATTTGCTCAAACAAATGCCCAGTGGGTGGGCTGGCAGCAACTGTGACTCTGACGGGATTGGGTAGCTTTTTCGCCTCTTTGGCAGCAACCAGAAGAGTGTTGACCGTGGGAGCTGCGTTGAAGTGGGTGACACCCTCTTCGCTCAGCAGCTTCCAGATGAGTGGATAGTCAATCTTTCGAAGACATACGTTGAGCCCGCGGACGGCAACGACGGACCACGGAAACGTCCATCCAACCGCGTGGAACCTAGTAACGAGTTAGATGTTTAAAAATTCAACAACGTAGGCTGTGATCACTAACATTGGTAGCGTCCATAGATATTTGCAACGTCCGACATTGAGTCCAGACTCGACAATGTTGGCCAAGGTGGCAAGGTATGCACCACGATGGGTATAAACGACGCCCTTTGGCTTGGATGTTGTTCCCGATGTAAACGGAATCGCGAGCATATCATCCTCATTTTCCGCATGCGCATGGATGCCAGCCCATCCTTGCCCAGTGTCGTAGCGGAGACCTTCCTGGATTGCCTGGTTATACTGTCCAGCACGGGGCCCTTCAACTACATCAGTGTCCTTGCGAACGAGTCAGTTCAACTTCATCAACCAAGAATTGAAACCTTTTACTCACATCATCTACAATAAAAGGAACCTTGGGGTGTTTCTTCTTGTAGTCGCCAAGCAACCCAACAAATTCCTTGTCGACAATGATGCAGTCTACCTCTGCAAAGTCAAAGATGTAGGCAATATCATCCGGCTTCAGGCGATAGTTGGCCGGCACGAGAACACCTCCAGCAGCCACAATGCCGTAGATGGACTCCAAGAAAGCAGGCGTGTTGGGCGCCAGGATACCGATGCGCTTGAGACCGTGCTTCTTGAGGTAGTAAGCCAGACCCCTTGCACGGTCGGCAGTTACCTGGTAAGAGCGACGAATGGTGACGCCATTGGCCGTGATGTGAAGCACCGCATCAGCATTTGGTTCAATGGAAGCTGCGCGCTCCAGGAAAACAGTTGGCGACAGGTGGTGGATGTGTGGCGGCGTCGGTGCTGATGGAAGTAGGTGGTTGACGATGGATCGAATGCGAGAAGTCGGGCCAGACATGATGGGCGTAGCCTGCCGCCAGAGACGCACGCGCCGTTTGAGTGATGATGAAGCTGTAAAGATGAACGGACGTTATGATGCAGGACTGGTTTTATGTGTGACAAGCTTCCTGGCAGTACACTTGAGATGCGGTCCAGCGGAAGTTCGGTACCAGGTTGGTTGGTTTCGGCATTGGTCGGCAGCGTGTATCTGGCCCGTGATACTGTACGCTGACTGGCCGGGGACCTGACGGATGTGAGTGGGCGGCGGCCGAATGGTGGACAGAGAATGCGGGGTTTTAGCTTCTGGCGCGGGTCCTGATTGGAGTAAGCTTTGGCGTAGTTGGGGTAAGGCTCTCAGAAAGTTGCCCAGAATGGCAGGGTATTGCAAGATGGATGCCGAGAGGGAGATTTATCAGATGAGAAAGACTTGAATTATTATTAATCAGCTTGAGGGCCCTACTTAGGAGCCGCAGCCGAATGTGCTGCCTCGGTGATGCTGGTGATGATGTTGGCGCTGCAACTACAAAGTTGGACAAGGTGAGATACTAGAGAATATGTTTTGTAAAATTCTGGAAATTATGGTATCTGTTTAAACTACTTTTTACTTTTTCTTATTACTGTTTGGGATAGTCTTTAAACTCGTTGCTCGTCTTTGTCCCTACGAATAGACTGTAGACTGTAGGTCTCTCGGATGGAGGGCTAGACTGTTCCAGTAAGTACGGAATGATCGTTTACGCTACAAGGGTAAATCAAGATGTGACAAAACTACAACAGATAATCTGGCGATATATGCTGTTCTTATTATGTGGTAATGTAGAAGGCGTTGCCGTCAGGTGTCGAGCTAATACCCTATTCTCTGTGTGAAACCACCGCCACTCAGCACAGTCGCTTCGCAAAGAAACAAGATGATACAGCACAAAACGACGAATAGAAATTTCGGCTGCGGATGCAAAAAGGGGTCCGAGAAAGCCTTGCATCCAAAGACAGCCAGTACTTGGCATGTCCCATTGCACTACAGTACAGGTCAGAAATGCCAGCCAACGCTTTATTACACTCCAGAGCCGCATTCACACTGTAGTCCCTGGCGCAATATATAGCTTGTGTAAATACGCCTCTCGTACCAAGCCATGGTTACATCAAAACTCCCTCCCAACGCCACAATCCAGCTGCTGCAGGGCGCCAGGATGGCTGGCTAGGCTGCTCCGAAACTAGCTCCCCGCCGGGGTTGGTCCCATCTTCTTCATCAAAGTGCAGTTTCCCGGCTGAAGATCGCCTAGGCGTTACGTTCCATCCACGGGACCACCATCAAGGAGCCATCACTTACCCTTGTGGTGTTCACCTTAGATGAGATGCCTGTATACTCTAAAAACTGGATACAAATTTGGCCTCGACTCGGTGCCATTAGCCTATCTCGCATCGAGACGTCCTAGTGGCTTGGCTCGTCTCTCGGAACTAGCACGATCGTATTGGTCCCTTGTTGACAGTTACTTATATGACAATGGGCCGCCAGTTCTGTCGCGCGGCTCCCCGCGTGGTATTGTTACAGCGGGCTTGTGTGAGAGAGATGCTCGCGAGGGCTGTACACACAGCACGGTACGCGGCTTCCTTGGTGTCTGGTCATTTAATTTGATTGCTTGAAGCCTACTAGCGCCGTGGTGCCGCACCCTCTTCCAGCCCTTCTTGGCGAGCCTCTTCCTCAGTCGACTCATTGTATGGCCAAGATACCCCACGTCCTCTTGGCCATGGTGCGATTGGCAGTGACTTCGCCGTCTTTGAATTATTCTCTGCGCAATAGGGACCTCTCAATATTGTTGCCAAGCTGGCAAATACTTTCTCCCCTTCGTTATTTCCATGTAATCCGTCTGTGCTGACTCACCCTACGAGTACGAGCCGTGTAAGTACTTCTCCCCCGCCAAGAATGGATATTGCCGAACAACACCAAAAAAAGCCACCTGCAAAGGCGTTCCAGGCCTCATATAAGCGCCCAATGGTTCAAAGCCCCATCCAGCCTGATTGTCGCGTGGCCACGCCTCAGCCTCTAAGAGGTAGCATCCACACCCTGCTTATGGGCTGTTGCACGGATGGTGTGCCCCCCTTCTGTAATAACAGTCCTTTGCCTGCATATACGTTTCATCTGTGCGCTGTAAAGGCATTTTAATATTTTGGCAGTATTCTCGATAAGAGCCACTGATACCCCATGCTACCCCAACTTCGGATGCTACCCCAGACGCCGCCGTTGCAACAATCCCTCAGCTTACCCCAAGACTCTGTAGTAACCAATCGTACTATATATTCGGACCATCAGCACTTGCCACTGGTTGCAGAGTTGCGACAGTCTTCCCCTTACCGCAGTAAACTAGCCTGTACCCTAAACGCCAACAACCATGTCTGAAGACCACAAGACCGGCGCGGAAGCCTCTGTGGAGCTTTCGTCTCCAAAAGATGCCAGCGATGCCGCGCCTGCCACCGACGATGCTCCTCTCCCTGGCTATGTGCCAGCTCGCCCTGCTGGATGGATGTACAAGGGCTTCAAGGTTTTTGGAACCGAAATTTGGTATGCGTCTCCCAAGGTCCAGCTGCTCATGGTCGCTTTCGTCTGCTTCTTATGCCCTGGCATGTTCAACGCCCTGAGCGGACTTGGAGGCGGTGGCCAGATTGACCCGACTATTGCAGACCATGCGGCAACTGCACTCTACAGCACATTTGCCGTTGTCGGATTCTTTGCCGGTACCATTGCCAACCGTATTGGCCTCCGTATCACCTTGTCCATTGGTGGTGTCGGCTACTGCATCTATTCGGCTTCGTTCCTCTCGTACAACATTACAAAGAACTCCTCGACAGAGGCGTTTGTCATCTTTGCCGGTTTTCTCCTTGGTGTCTGCGCTGGACTTCTCTGGACAGCCCAAGGTGCCATTATGATGTCTTATCCGCCAGAGAATAGCAAGGGACGATACATCTCCTGGTTCTGGATCATCTTCAACTTCGGAGCCGTCGTTGGGTCCTTGGTATGTCCGCTCACACTGAAACTTCCAGTTTTCCCTGCTAACTTTTTGGTTCAAGGTTCCCCTCGGCGAAAATGTCAATAACAAAGCCTCCAGCGTCACAAACGGAACTTATGCTGCATTCATCGTGCTCATGTTCTGTGGTCTAGTGATTGGTCTGTTCCTCTGTAACGCGGATAACATTATCCGTGAAGACGGCAGCAGGGTCATTCTTATGAAGAACCCCTCTTGGAGCAGTGAGCTGAAGGGTCTCTGGGAAACCTTGTACAACGAGCCATGGATCGTTCTTCTGTTCCCCATGTTCTTTTGCTCCAACATCTTCTACACTTATCAGATGAACAACATGAACGGTGCCCACTTTACCACCCGCGCTCGCTCTCTCAACAACCTCCTGTACTGGCTCTCTCAGATCATTGGTGCCGTCGTCAACGGCTATGCGCTCGACATGGTTCGATTCCGACGTACTACCCGAGCTCGTGCTGCCTTTGTTGTCTTGGTCGCTTTGACTTTTATCGTCTGGGGTGGAGGTTACGCATGGCAGAAGGACCGGGTTGACCGCGCGACAACCTTGACTGACGATTATGTCCGCATTGACTGGAATGATGGCGGAGAGAGGTTTATTGGCCCCATGTTTCTGTACTTCTTCTATGGATTCTACGATGCTATTTGGCAGACTTGCATCTACTGGTATGTTTTACTCAAGCTTGTTCTGGCTACTGCGGACTAACTGACCGTTACAGGTGGATGGGAGCACTGTCCAACTCTAGTCGCAAGGCTGCTAATCTTACTGGTAAGCATTTAGATGTACCGTATTACGATTCCACAAAACTAACTGTGTTACAGGCTTCTACAAAGGAATCCAGAGTGCTGGTGCGGCCATCTTCTGGCGTCTCGACGGCGTCAAGACCCCGTTCAATACCATTTTTGGCGCTACCTGGGGCACACTCGGAGCCTCGCTTATCATTGCGGCCCCTGTCATTTTCTTCAAGATCAAGGACCATATCTCTGTGGAAGAGGATCTCAAGTTCTCGGATGAGACCATGGAGGATGTCGTTGGTAACAAGGAGAAGAATGTGGACGCCGAGGTCTAAAGGGCAGAGTAATCTTGGGGCAGTTGTCTGAACAAGAAATGCCCATTCTGTTAATCAGTTTTAGCTTAGCTATCTTTCTTATTGTAATACGTCAAGCGACCCTTTTAATTTTCTTCTTAATTCTCTTAGACCCTTTCGTCTAGCTGTGTGGAAGCTGGATTGCTGGCGAATGATAGTTAGTACACGCAATGGTAATTACTTAAAACGTTGACCATTAATACAAAGGCCCCAGAGTCTTTAGAACAGTTGGTGAGAGACACAAAATCATTTCATGGTAGATTCAACACATGACGGCGCTAGCTTCATTGGCGGAGAAATGATATCGTAGTATATCGTAGTCCGTAGTTGCCTGGCGGACACGCCACGATCCACTGGTTGGCGCCTAGTAGGGCAACGATGCAAGGCAGCAGGATAGCGAACCAACATAAGGAGAGGAACTGTGGGAAACCTAGAGTTCGAGGCTTTCTGTATAAGTCTCTCATCTGACCGTTAAACCAATCGCAGAGTTATATCCAATATGACGCTATTCAATACTCTCACGACAAATGCGGTCGACTTACAACAGATGTTGGCACTAGAGCAAGCAACGAGCGTTCAAATAGTCACAGAATACTTTGCACAGATTGATCGCTATGAGACAGAGCTCAATGCACTCATTTCCCAAGCGCCTCGCGACAAGGTTCTTCGGGCTGCCGCAAAGCTTGACGACGAGCGCAAAAACGGGCGAGTCAGAAGCCCGCTTCACGGAATACCTATTGTTGTCAAGGTAGCCTCAACCCCTCCCGCCGGCCTACGCTAAAAGCGAAATATTGATTTGCCACTTCTAGGACTGTTTTACTACCGCAGCTGATCTTGGCATGAGTACAACTTGCGGATCTCTTGCATTTGTTGGCGCCAAAGCGTCGAGGAATTCTGCCATTGTGCAGCGATTGTTAGATGCCGGCCTGATTATCTTGGCAAAGGCAAATATGACTGTCAGTAAAATTCTAGCCGCTGAAGTGCGTTTGTTATTGACTTTGGATTATATAGGAATTCGCGGGTATGAAGATGACTTATATGATGCCCGGTTGGTCTGCTCATGGTGGCCAAACGCTATCGCCGTACGTGCGAAAGATTGAAGAGGGTGAAAAGATTTTGGGTCACTCTGTAAGTATTGATTTGCGATGTATTCAGCGTTACGGGTCACTTACAAACCTAGGCTCCCGGGGGATCCTCTACAGGATCTGCTGTCGCGGTTTCGGCTGGATTCAGCCCACTCGCAATGGGCACAGAGACAATCGGCTCTATTATCACCCCTACAAATAGAAACGGCTTGTACGGTCTGAAGCCTACAATAGGTGTCCAAGACAGCACGGGCATGTACACCATGACAGAATTCTACGACGGCATGGGCCCAATGGCCAAAAGCGCCGCAGACGTGCGCGAGACAACCGCCATCCTTTTAGGCCGCCAATTTCCGCCGTCGGAGAGGACTAACTGGAAAGACCTTTCCGTAGGATTTGTTGACCCAAGTTTGTGGACGTTGGGGGAGGAGATGTGTAGACACTATGAAGGCACTGCTCAGCAAATGGTATTTGAGCAAACTACGTGGAATGTATGGGGTCAATTTGCTAATGTGACGGGCCAGGTTGACGACTTTAATGCAGTGGCAAAAAGATTGGAAGACAATGGATGCGCAGTAAGGCATTCTATACATGTCCCTGATGTATCTAGTCTGCCAGACAGCATTCATCTCGCTCGTACGTGACTCCCTCAGGCTACTTCGGGAGATTTTAAGCGCTAACGTTTCTTCAGATTGGGACTTTAAGCACATAGGCATTCCCAAATTCGTAAGAGCTTTTGAAAACTGTCCAATCAAAAGCGTCGAGGACATTGTCAACTTCAACGAGGCCCATAAAGGAAAGGCCATGCCAAAGCGTAAGCTTGTCTTCTTATTGTTCTAGCTTCCACTTACTGAGAGCTTTCCTTGCGCAGCTTACACAGAGCAAAATGATCTCATCAAAGCAATGAACAAGGATCAAGATGCTGAATACATTGAAAAGCTCAAAAGGGAGCTTCGAGAAAAGGCCCAAGGGGCTCTTGAAAATGTATTTTCTGGCAACGACGTGAATCTAATTGCTGGCCCGTGCGACTCGGCATTATGTGTCTACGCCTCAGCAGCTGGTAAGTGTTTTCTATGAAGTCTTCCAAACACAATTGCTGGACAATACACTTACTTTCATGCTTTGTAGGATATCCCGTTGCAGTGGTGCCAGTAGGCACGCTTCGATACAATGGTCGCCCGTTTGGAATCTGCGTAACGGCTAGAGCAAACGAAGAAGATATTCTACTGCGATTCATGGAAAACTACGAAGAGATCACGGAGCCACGGCCAGTTCCAAAACTTGACGTCGAGACCATAGAGTGAACAATCACCTAGCTCAGAGGGGATATTTTCTAGAATGGCAGCTTTGCCTAACAATGGAACCAATTCACATTTCATGTTCGGATTCACAGCTGATTGAGGAGTATTAGTCAGGGTAGAAGTGTTAATTGAACCCATAGTCAAGTTCTTGCCCGTTCGATTGCCCGCCATATGTTTCAGATACCCTGTAGAACCGCGACAATAACCCGTGAGGCTTCTAGATGCAGTATTTTTGCCCGGAAGCAGTATATCTATCATTTTGCATAGTCGAAAAATGGTGTCGTAAATTGCATATTGCCCTCAGACGCACCTTAATTCAGGACGAAACTGCCGCAACGTTAAGCGCCAGCCAACTTAGGTGGGCGCGTGTCCCATATTATTAAGTAGTCGAGAACGTGACACGCTAATCCAGGAGTAAACGTCACCAGTAGCGCCATAGGGCTTGCGATCTACCCGATCTACTTACGCCTTCTCTCAGGGTCCTCGCGTTCTCCTGAATAAACAAACCAGACAGCTCTAGCAATCAACAGACGCTCCATCGTCAGCTCACCAGACCGTTATAAGACGCCGTCTTGTGAGTGTCGCGTGCTGGCACACTGTGTACCATACGACTTGGCCGATCGAGCTCCGCGTCCCGCCTCCGAATACGTCAGAACCCGCTTACCTGCGACATCCTCCTGTGACAAAGCTCCCGTGGCGTAGTCGGAACAAAGACACACGCTCCCACTCCTACATCAAACCGCCACATATTTCCTCTGGTAAGCAGACCATCCTGAGATTTGGGACAGCTTGTGCTGCCATCTCCTAAGAAAACCCGCCCCCCTCAGCCACCAACTGTACATCGTCCGTTGAAAGCATCAAACTAACCTGTGCAGTCTCCTTCGACAGATCTGAGGAGATCATGGCATCACACCGTCATTCCAAAAGCCACGAAAGCACCGATGGAGGCAAACCATCCCCTTCGAGGCTCCAGTCGCACGATGGCACCGGAGGACGAAAGAATAGCGACCCCTCGAAGCGGATGAAGCGAGCAAACACTTTTCACAACGACCATCAGCCCGATCCCAAGGAATCGAACGCCCCCGATGCGTTTGAAACGTCCGAACATACCGATAATGATGAACCAGTCGATAATACACGCGCATCGATTGAGCTCGATGAGCTTCCAATCGAGCTGATAACGTTGACGGACAGGTAAATCTATCCGCGTGCAAACACCCCATGTCCAGACACATTGCTAACCTCCTTTCGCTGTCGCCAGCTTTATTGAATCTCTCAGCGCCAAAGTGCATTCAACGCCGCCAAGCATCGACAAGCTATCACAACTGTTCCAAGATTTCTATGCGCTCGCTTCATCCCATGTCAATACTCACGTAAATACCCTCGCGTTGAAGTCGAATCGTGAAGCCTCGCCGAGCCCATCATCGTCGTCCATTTCCTCCGCCGCGAGCCGATTTCGTTCTAAAACTGCCTCACTAGGAGCCAAAGACAAACCAAAACCGGAATTCGAGCGTCAGATGATAACGTCAGAAGAGTTGGCCAACAAACGAAAGGCAAGAAAGGCGATGGAGGCGAAGAAGGGCCTTCTGGAGGAGGCCGTTGAGCGTCGCCTTTGCGAAGCCATATACGAGCGCATATATAGACATCGGAGCACGCAGGACGAGGCTCAGGATGATAAGCTGCGCTCCAAAACAGCTGCTCTAGCACTTGTTAATATTGGACTTTCGGATCTGGGCGTGGACCTTGGCCAAGACTCCAAGTCTGACGAAAAGGAAACACGCGTCGACGAAGAAGATATTCGACAATCATTGGAGTCTGCGCGCCAAGAACTAAAAGACATGAGCGAGTCACATTATCCGTTAGGGAAGATCAACTATCTCAAAGCAGTACACAAGAGCATTGTCGACACGCTGGCACACTACCAACCATCAGCGTCGGCCGACGAGATCATGCCCATGCTCATATACACTCTAATCACACTGCCCCCAGAGAATCTCCATGTTATCAGTGATCTTCGCTTTATGCAATATTTTCGCTGGGAACCAAAGCTGACCGGCGAAGCGGCATACTGTTTGACGAACCTTGAAGCTGCTATTAGCTTCCTACAAACCGTCGATCTTTCTACTCTTCGTGCAGACGAGCTCCCATCCGGCCCTCCCAAACTAGTTACATCAAGCGAATCACCAAAGCAAGAGACGTTCCCGCCCGCATACCCCCAGGGTGTCTCGACAACCGCCCAAAGCACGTCCGAAGCAACTGCCGAAAACGCCACGGCTTCAAAACCGGCTGCGTCACCCGGCGGTCTTAAAGCGGCCGCTGTTCTGCGCAACCGACGCCTTAGCGACCTAGTCAACACCCCGGCCCAAGCATTCAGCACTGCGAGCGACGCCGTCTTCAGCACAGCAGACCAAGGCATTAAGACCATCTCCAATAGCTTAGGCGAGAGCTACTCTTTCCTTCTCGGCAAGCTGCGCGAACGCCAAGCGGGTCCCAAAGAATCCATCGTTGTTCCGCGAACACTAGACGACGCCCGAAAACTCATTACAACTCCTCCGCCAGAAGACGACGACAATGCCAGCGTAACAGACTCTACTCTCGCACCCGAAGATGGAGACTCGAACAAGGCAGCACAGCGCGACGATCGCGTACTTACCCTCATAGGCGGACGCCGTGAACACAGCGCAGACAGTACCCGCAGCGGTAGCTCAACCAAGAAAGTCGGCTTCGCAGAGGATTCCAAAGCTGCTGGAGCCGCCAGCGCCGCAACGCACCAAGGCGCCGCAATGTTAGATTCCGTGCGTAACATCGGCAGCACTTTCAACCCCATGTCACGTCTCCCAAGCGTAGGCATGTTCCGTGGCTTCGGCCGCAACGCGGCAACACCAAGCTCATCAACACCACCACCATCAAAGGACGCACACAAGTCCGAAGACGGCGGCGAATTGACATCTGTAAGCACCTTCCCGTACAAAAATGCAGTAATCCCATCTGAAATAATGAAATAACTAACATGGCAAAAACCGCACTAGGCCTTTCCAGAGCTTGCAGCAGCACTTCCACCCAAGGACATCCCCAAGATAGCGCCGCCGAATAAACGCTTCATGGAGATCCAGACTCCTGGCGAGCTTCGGTTAGGCGAGGTTCTGGATCTTCTTAGGGATTATCGACGGCTAGCTGGTGCTTTGAAGAGTATGGGTGCTTTTGAAGAGAAATAAACGAGCTGCCAAGTAATATTTTTACCGAGAAAAAAAAGGAGATTTCAATAACGGCGTTTGGTGTAGTAGGATAATGATATCAAGCGCCATCTCATTAGCAATTAATACTGATACACATCTATGATAGCAACCACTTTTACCGCTGTAAACTGGCTATAACGATTCAAAATTGTATATTATACCTGTACATAAACAATATTTACCCAATTCTAATTTCCAAAAGAATGGCAACGTGCCTGCTTCTCCCAATAAAATCCAGTCTAAGACAATTCGCATATCCATTGTAAAAAGTAGATTTGTACTCCAGTAAGAACCGATTCATAGCGCCACGCTAGTTGAATATTGTACTCCATAAAAGAGAAAAAGCATCTTTATCAAGGCAAAAGAGGTAGCAATTGTGAATATGGCATCGCAGGTGTAACAGCTATCTCCATGGGCTGCTGCGCTCCAGCGTCGGTGACGTATCCGCTCGCTGCGGCTTGAATCGTGACGACGTGCTGCTTGGCATCTGCTCGAGTTCATTCTCTTCATAATTCTGACTGGCCTCCCCTCTCGGTTCCGTATACGTTCGCTTACGATCAAGGCTGAGAGCGCGGGAGTCAGTAGAGCGGCTCCTTTGGCGCGAGACTAGGTTTTCGCGTTGAACGACAGGTCCAGGGTGTAGGAGTTTCGAAATGAAGTTGGTGTTCTTGTCTCGGCTCATTGTGCGGCCGCGACCCATACTAGGAAGCCGCTGCAGGCCAGATGCCGTAGCACCAGTGGTACTCGTTCCCGTTCGCATAAGATTTGCCTCTGCTTGCTCTGCTTCCTTCTGAAATCGTGCTTCGCTGGGTAGTAAGACGGCTTTGTCGAGGCCATATGGCAGGCCACGATGACGACCTCGAATTTGCAGAGCGACAATCACAAGCTTGCCCACAGTCGAGAACTGAGAGCACAGAGATGCGTTGACTCCGGGAACACCCATACTTAGACCCACGGTACCATAAGCACTAACAACTTCGAAGAGAATGTCAAACAGATTGAATCGCTTGTCCTGGAGCTGTCCGCCCTCGCTGATAGCCAGGACGAAAAAGCCCAAGAAAACGAACCACAGATCGAAAGACAATTGCCGTCGTAAATGGGTTCCGACGTATGAAAGCGCTGTTGCTTCCGCCTGGTTTTCGTTCTCGTCTTCCCCACTCTGATCGTACACGCCGAGTGACTTTTCTTCGTAGACATTGGTTCGTCGAATTGAAATGGCAATAGGGAACACGGAAATGTACATCATAATCATGTATAACACTGGCATTGCTGGGTGCAATTCAGATAGGTTTACAGCAGAAAAACCGGCGGTTCGCGTTGAAGCAGCTTGGAAGAGACCAATAACGACACGGTTGTGAAGCGGCAGATCAGAAACTGGTTCTTCGCCGAGATCGAGAACGATGAAAAAGAGGAGATCCACGGCGTTTAACAAGACCAAGATCCAGAAAAGCCACCAGTTGGCGCTAGATGGGAAAAGAAGCGTAAAGCATCGACGTGGGTGGTCCAGAAGAAACTTGAGCTCCTCCCACAGACCAGAACGTTTGGGAATGATCTTGGT
This sequence comes from Lecanicillium sp. S3808, assembly GCA_023628775.1. Classification (NCBI taxonomy): domain Eukaryota; kingdom Fungi; phylum Ascomycota; class Sordariomycetes; order Hypocreales; family Cordycipitaceae; genus Lecanicillium; species Lecanicillium sp. S3808. Next base: position 418,553 of record JAMAJY010000022.1, read on the forward strand.
CAACAACCAAATGACAAATCGGAGCATCACAGGAAAGCCGGTATTGCCAATAATGATGAGAACGCACATAACCATCAAAACAAACTCAGACCTGACAAACGACATCATGCTGTTTGGAGTCAACGTGAAGCCAACATCCATAAAGGCAACATTGGCAGTCCAGAAACCCCACCATGTCCTGGAGACACCGAAATCCTCCACAATTTGGCCATAGTAGTTTTGATGTAGAATAAATGGCAGGAGGCATGCCAGAGCAAAAAGCTGGAAGCCCCAAAAGTAGCCAAGAAGCACCAGCGCCAAAGTTCTGAGGGACCGATACTCAATACCACCAAGTTCTTCTCGTTGCTCAAGTGTGAGGCCCACAAAGTTTGAGTTTCGAGCCATTGTTGGGGTGTAACTTAGGTAAGGCATGTCGTCCATTTTGTTGGTTTCTCTATTAAGAGCCGACCGAATCCGCTCCAACGTTCGGGTGCGGTTTGGCTCTGGCCTTTCCGGGCTGTCTTCATCTTCGTGATATTGCATCTGACGGCGATTGAATAGCCGGGGTTTGCGAAATCTCAGGGCGTCAATGGTGCCGCCAATCGCCTTTGCCTCTTCAGCAATCCCATCTCTTTTTTTGCGCCGCGCCGGCTCAGCAATAGTGATGGTGGGCTGTCGACCGCGGCGGTGTCGGTTCCCAGGTCCCGGTCCAGGATGTAGCCTAGAGTCGGTAGTTCTTGACCGGGCCATTGCATTCTCGTCACCGTCGTCGCCGAGTTCCTCCAATCGCTTTGGTATTTGACCCCTCTCGGCATCGCGAGGACCCGGTATACGGAGTACATCGTTATTATCCTCGTTCCGTTGGCGTTCCAAAATGGCGATGTGCTCTGCATTGGACCGACGCTGAGGAACTTTGGCGTCATCCTCTACTCCATCACTCCGCTTGACTGTATCGGCGAATGTGATGCCAGTTGGACCGTTGTGTGTCTCCTGAGCCTCGTTTTGCGGCACCTGGGTTGGTTCAGATGCAGGCGTAGCCGTTTGGCTTTGGCTGGGAGAAGTAGACTCATCGTCACTGTCTGTGCTGGGCTGAGATGGGCCTGGGGTCTCTTCGCGAGGCGTTTCGGCGGTCATAGCAGTTGCATCGCTGCTCTCGCTTGCAGGTTCCTCTTGCTTCCGGTGGCTCGGGTTATCGTCGAGAAGAATGCCGTCATTGGTGACACGCTGAGACCTTCCATTGGGAGAAACTACAGTGATATGGCGACCATTTACGCCCTCTTCTAAGCGTGCTGGATCGGCGACATTCTTTGATTTAGATTTGGTCAAAGTACGCCTCCGTTGTCGCACGTCGCGTACCCATCCCTGAAATCGTTTTTCGAACCAATATATTCGGAGGAAGACGACGCATCCATGTAGAGTTATAGGATTGGAAGTTAAGGCAAAAAAATAAATAACGGTTTGCTGAAAGGTGTTGAGCTTGTTGACATCAATTGGGTTCAGACCAGCTTGTGTGTTGGCTCCGCTGCCAAACATAAGGGCGTCGATATATGGGACAGAGCCTTTGCCGCCGGCATAGATGCAAATAGACGCAACTATTGTTGCGCCAACAATCCAAAAATCTGCACTCTATATTAGCGAAAGTACATGACGGTACAGAATGGCCACTGGTGCTTACAATGAGCAGATATAAAGTTGAAATGGGGGTTTTTGGAAACAAATGCTGGCTTAACAGCGCGCAGCTGCGTCCAGATTTGAGAACGTGTGTTTTCCAGCATATTGGCCAGGAATTATATGAGAGGAAGGGAAAGTTGTTAAAGTGGCTAAAATTTAGCCAATCTTTGCGGGTATGAGATATTCTTCAGCCAAAGGGTACCGCAAATGAACCAGTAGCTGAAATTCAATCGAGCAATAGACAGATGCTCCTAACCCTGGGTCCAATCCAAGGACAGTACTTTAAGGGCAGGACTCGAAAGCATGTTGTAAATGACGTTGATGTGAGGTTGGCGTACTAGAAAAACAGCTGCTGTGCATACACAAATAGCAGATGGCCAAAGATATATGGTTGATAGCAAATTTGCCAAGAAAAGGAGGCTGTGGTACTGCAAGTAAAAAATGACTGTGCCCTGGCTTAATCGAAGCGAAAAAAAAGGCGAAGCAATAAAGGTGCAGGGAGCAAAATTTGCAAGCGAATCGTAATAAAATATGGGCGGGTTATTCCGATCCTGGTAAACCTTTCGCGCGAAGGAATAGTTTTGAAGCTTAAGCAAGCCCAGGGTCGTCGTCGAATTGAAGTTGACCGGCGGCGGCACGTTGTCGAAAGACAGGGAATGGACCGAACCTTTAGTCGCTGCAGGTAGCCGACAAGGGAAGTCTTGTGTAACAGTAACTCCGGGGGCGTATATCTAGGTAAAACTCGAAGACGGGGAGGCGCTTAGGTTAGCTGCAGGTTGATACAGCTTGTACGATAAGAATGTTGAAGGAATAATAGGTTTCGTTCGTCGTCTACTGCCGAGTTAAAAGGTGATGGATGATGCCAAGGCTGAGGCTGTGCGGCGAACACGGTTGTCGAGCAAAGTACCAGCGCTTGCCGTATATCGTGCGTCGCTCCTTCCCAAGCCGGGTCGTTGTCTTGGACCAGCCAGGTGCGCGCAGCTGGCAGGACTTCTTCGGCCGGTATACGTCGCCTACTAGGTAGGCGGTTGAATTCACTCCGGAATTGGCAAAGCTGGACACTCGTCGTTTGTCGCAGCAGTTTATTGTCGATTCTTGCACAATTTATGCGCAAGCAGGGTGGCGCTGGCTATCCGGGTCTTCGAGGAGGCGTTCGTCAAGCTGTGAGGAGGTAAGACAGAGGCGGTACTCAGTGCCAGATGCAGACCGGCGGACTGGGACCGGAGCCGCCTTGCAACGCCCAGCTGCAATGGCACGTCGCACGCGTGAGATAGGCTGCTCAGAGCAAGTCGACCGCTGATCCCACAATATGCAGAAATCGTCGCGATTTGGTTGCCCAAAGTCGCTTCGGTAAGGCGCCGTCACTTGCAGAATGCAAAGGAGGAGGAACACGAGACGAAAAGATTTGGGAGGGGACGGTATTCGTAGTGGCAAAGGCACCACAACCCGAGCGGCCTCTGGTGCAAGCACTAGCACTAACAGAGCCCGTGCCGCGCGCTGTTGCGTGGATCTTCCTGTCAACACCAGCTTTTTGCTGATTCTCCACGAAAAGGTCCACCGCTTGATTATGAGCAGGCCAGTGTTTCTAGTGCGCTAGCGCTGCCACGCTGCTGGATTCGATCACCCTGCGGCTGATACGGCTGGTTGCGAAAGGCCATGATAGTCCCTGTCACCCACTACTTGGCGACTTTGCTGAAAGCATCTTAGCGCAAAATTCTGAACCGGAGCCACCAACCGTAACGACCAAAGAGCGGGCCAGTTCCAGTACAAGGGTCGCTGTCGACACCATTCCATAGACGCCACAAAGTCTGGGTGCAGACAGATGCGCCAGTGCTGAAAGATGCTTAACCAACTTGCCAATGCCGAACGACAGCCTTTTACAGCCTCGTACATACCCGGGATGCCTCTTTGGATAGATGGGTGAAATCACACAATGCGCCTCCTCTAACGAATATCAAACCAAGCTCTCATGCGCGGCTCTCACGCTCGCTTCACCTCCAGGAGTACTCGCTCAGCTAAACGTTTCCGGGTGTATCCATCGTATGAAGGCGACTCAGTGCATCGCCACCACCATTGTGGACGCCAAGGGACCATTGCGAGATAATTCGCGCAGAGCGGTGGTACAGTAATTTGGTGCCATGCTTTTACACGGGATATTGGCCATATGACAAGTCCTACACGAGTTATCATCAGATTCCCGCTCTCACCGACGATAAGCATCGTGCCAAACCAAGGCGCCGCCTCGCAAGCGCCACGGGCCCTGGAGCTCTGCCCTTGCGTTACGCAAGATGACATAGTCCAGCCAAGACAAGAGTTTCTATGGTGTCTGCAATTCAAACTTTCAAAGCAGAGGGAAAATAAACGGCAATCTACAACAATCCCCCTTGCGCAGCCTAGCGCCCGGCTACAGTGGCTTCCAAAGTACGCTCTTTGGTTATGATGTCACTGCACCTTGGCCATTTACACTGGTCGGCCAATGGGGGCTGTGCGCCATCATTACACCCAAGACCTCAGCGAAATAGGCTGCATAACACCACCCGCCCTTGTTGGGATAGTCAAAATATAGCACACATGGGAACCCTTACCGTTAAGCCGCACGTGCGAGTGATCGGCAGTGTTAATCGCAATCTTTAATGTCGGTATTTGCGATGAAACCGCCACAGCGCATTGTTTCGTCCAGAATCCCATTCTCCCACAAAACCTTTCTCGGGTTGCCTCAATCGGGCTGGAAGCAAACACTTGCCAACTCATCGCTATTTCCCCCCTCCCTCTTATATGCACGCCACGCGTGCATTGGTGCAATGTGACCACGATTGACCACCTAGTATGGCGTCTTGCATGGGACTTGTCAGGAAGATGCGCTGTTCTTACAGACGCTTTTTGACGGCAACGTTCGGTATGCGAATCATGATACGAATGCTGCATTTTTAGTCATGCATCCATACACGCTTCGAGACGGAGGAATAAGCAATCTTGGTATTTTGAATTTCGCCTTTAATATTTTATCCTACTAATACCCCCAATTGTCCGTGATCTAACGCCTCCCAGTATGCAAAAATCAATAAAAATACAATAGCAGACAGCAGCGGAGCTTTCTATTTTGCCCAATTTTTTTTTTTTTTTACCGATTAACCCGGAAACAATTACTCGCCAGCAGCCCGTCTAGCCTTCTCACGATTAATCTTCTTGAAAAACGCACTGCTTTCCTGCTTGCCCTTCTTCTTGAGCGCCAGCTTCTTGTTCTGTTCCATGTAAGCCATGTCTTGCCCACCACTGAGTTCGCCCAGAGTACCAGCCGTGCGGCGAGCACCTTTCCTCTTGCGCCCAATCGAGGCACTGTGGAATAGGTCGTCTGTGATATCCTCGTCATCCATGCCTTCATTCTCCACGAGCACCTTTTGTAGTAGCTCACGACGTTCACTAGCGGAAGCAAAGGCCAATCCAGGCGTTTTCTCGATATTGGCCAGCTGCGTAATGACCTTGAATGCATATCCCTGGTCAACCAGGAAAGCTTGGCGTTTAGAGGAAAAGTACATTTCTTGCGTATCCTTGGAGACAAGCGAGTAGAAGAATGCATTAAAGCCTTCGTCGTTTCTGCGCTTTGCTCGCAAGATGCGGCCTAGCCGCTGAGCTTCCTGACGCCGAGAACCGTAGTGCGAGGAGATTTGGATCAGGCATGTAGCTTCTGGTAGATCGAGGGAAGTATCACCAATCTTGGAGAGAAATAGCGTATTGACAAGCGGGTTGTGCTGAAAGTTTTCCAGCACCTTGAGACGTTCTGGCTGGCCAGTTCCGCCGTAAATGAACGCTTTTCCAAGCTTCAGTGCGTATGCTTTGAGGGCGTACACGTTGTCAGAGAAGACAATAATCTTGTCGCCTCTCGCCTCATGATAATTGATAAGGTACTGACATGCCTGGAACTTGCGAGGATTCATAATGTAAAGCAGGCCCTTCTTTCGTGATGGGGCCCGCAAGTATTCATCGTAAAATTCTGTTGGCATGGGACACCAAACTTCCGCGCACTGGACGCGGGCAATGTGGCCCTGTTTTGACAGTTCCATCCAGTTGGCTTCAAACAGCTTCGGCCCAATCAAGAAGTTCAAGTCAGAAATCTTGTCGTCTTCTCGTAGCAGTGTCGCCGTCAAACCGAGCTTCGAATGTGTCTTGATAGATGAGGTCACTTTTCGGAAAATGTTGGCAGGCACGACGTGGACCTCGTCCAGCAGCATCAGACCCCATTCACGACCGGTAAGAAACTTCATCATTTTCTCAGCATCATATGACCTGGCTCTTGATTGAGTGACCATAGAGTACGTGGTAACAATGATACCAGTACTGCCTGTGAAAACAGAGCCTTTCGAGTCCGAGGTGAATGCGACAATGTCGTCAGGGTTGATATTAGACCACTTGAGAAATTCTTGTCTCCATTGTACGACAGACATGGAACTAGTGCAGAGCACAATAATTCCCTTCTTGATTGTGCATGCGGCGGTGATGCCTACAAGCGTCTTGCCTGCACCACAAGGCAACACAATAAGACCGCTCTTGGCTCTGCCGTTACCAAACATCTTACTCAGACTCTTTTCCTGATATGGTCGAATCTGAGTACCTGGGCGCAGATCGATATCCAGATTAGGATTCACCTCGTCTCTACGGAAATCGTACTCTTCCAAGACAGGGAAGCCAAGATTCAAGCACTCCTTCTGGACCGTTTCGACGTTTCTATCTGCGATTTCGAAGGAGTGGGTTACATCTTGATCGTCGTCATCGTCGTCATTCAGCGTCGCAAGCACGTCACCCTCTTGAACCGCCTGGCCTTCCTGAGCATTTTCGCCGCTTTGTAAGTCATTGGCTTGCTTCACGCCAGCAGCGTTCTTCGTTCCAGGAATGACGAGACCGCCGATTTTTGGTGCCGCGCTAGTCGTGATTTCTTCCGAGCCATGTACTCGCAGAGGTCCGATCTTGGGATTCTGCAAAAGGGTCTGGAGCATTTCGGGGTCAGGGCTTTCGACATAGTACTTCGTATTTTTCAAGACGAGCTTGACTTTGCCGTAACTCTGTGTACAGTTGGTAATAAAAGCTCGAATCTCGTCCGGTAGTGGCGTCTTCAGGAAGCGCTCAAGCGTGTTGATAATATCCTGCGGCGACAGGCCGACGGACACGGCCGCATACAGACTATGCGTCGTGAGAGCGTATTCGTGCACAAACGTGGGTCGAGACAGAGGTTCGGCAATAGTGATTAGGAAATCTTGCGCCTGCTCTGCCAGAGGATTAAAGCTTTCAAGAAATATTCGGCCTTTTTGGGGGTCGATCCAGAGTGGTCTATTCTGGTGATCCTTCTTCAGGTCCAGATACGAGTAATCATTGTTTCCAAAGATGTGAGGCAGTGGTTCTCTAACCTCGTGTCGCTTCTGGTACCGACCGAGTGAGAATCGGTCTATATTTTTGTCGATGTCTCGTTCTAATACTTCGTCGACTGGCGCCTCTTCTTCTTCGATGTCATCGCCGCTTTCGACACTTCGAGGCGTCGCCGCACCAGGCGTGCTCATGCGAGACGACCTGCCGGCTTTTGCACCTCCCTGCACATTGCCGCTGGCCTTGCGCTTCGCCGGAGGCATGCTGCTGACTTTCCGCGTTGAAGCTTCAGTAGCACGCCGTCTGTGGAAGCGTGAAGCTGGTGGCAAAGATGAGGATGCTAAGGTGCACGATGGACGACCGTGAAGAAGCTCGTCATCGGCGGCTGACTAACTAGAGTATGCCGGCGCGCCATCACGTGCCTGAAAGGGAACTTTAATAATGCGCAACAACCTTCTCGGCAGTTCTATGAAGGTTCAAATGTAATTGCTTAACATGCCCATGTAATTAATTTATTGAATTTTTACCTCATTTGACAACTTTAGTTTTGACGCTGCTATAATATAAGCCTGACGAATGCAACGACAGCATTGGGCCAAGTTAGCCCGGGCAGGTGCTGTTTACTGATGCGGTTGTATTGCCTATCTCTCCTTTGCTGTATTTATTTAATAGCAGTAATAAAAAGCAATTAAAATTTAATGTAGCTATCATTCACTATTATGCTAATTTGGCTCATGTTTTATATATTTTTATCAGTAGCCGCTCATGCTTCACGAAGCCTTTATCATCACGTCTAAGTGCACAAAGAGGTCCCACCGCCACCAGGGGCCAACTTGGTAAGCTGCAACCACAATTTCCAGATGCCCCTCCATCGCGCCTCAACCATACTACGAAACCTAGTCAACCTCCAGCCCACACAAACGCACAACAAAGATGTGGTATGTCTCTGAAAGCTCCCTATTTACCTGAAAACTTGCTTACATTCCCGATCAGCAAACACATTCTCAACGCGCAGGTCTCAATCCGCTCACCATGCTGTAAGCTTCCCCTCCTACTATAACCCCCATAATCTTCAAACTCCTAACCGGCTCACCCTACGCATAGGCCGCAAATGGTTCGACTGCGCACAATGCCACGAAGATAACGAGTCGCACCCTCTTATGCAGACCTTTGAAATGACGTTTGCCTGCAAAAAGTGCAAAAAGTGCTTCCGCAAAGACGCCCAGGAGTTTGACGAGAGCGACGAGTACTGCCCCCATTGCGACAATCACTTTGTCATCGAGGCCAAGACGCCGAAACCTGCGCTTACGATTGAGGGTGACGATCCCCGTATGGATCACCAGCTGCTCAAGGACGAGAGGACTAGACAGCAGGGTCAACGCTCGATATTCGACCCTTCGGACGATGCGGACAAGCTCGGCTAAGGAACGCGATGGACAGGGATAAAGGCAATGTAGACGAGACTGCATTACGCAGGACTACAAAAAGACTCATGTGGCGTTATCATTTACTATTATTTTACTTTGAGTTTAGCGGCTGTGGATTACGGCATTGGGGCATCACGAAAGGGGTTGTAGAATCTCTGCACAAATACATTTGTTCATACAATGACATTGTCTTCTACCAAACAACGCCCAACGAAAAGCTAGTCTATGATTACTGCACTCATTCAGCGGCAGAGTCATCCTGGCCTCTGGTGGGAATAGCTGTACCACTAATGCCAGATCGGCCGGTCTTCTTCTTGGCCGCTTCCTCCTGCTTCTCCTGCTCAATCTCTTTAACGTAGCGCTCAATATCCTCTGTCGGCAGCAACTCGATGGTAGCTCCAGGCGCCATCAGAGCAATCTCAATGTTCTTGGCACCTGTTTGCACAACTTCTAGTAGAGACTTGATCGCCAGTCTGATGGTAGCTTCACGGTCCATATCATCCTTGTAGTTTCGCTCGAGGAACTCGCGGACGGTCTTGCTGGATCGGCCAATGGCGTTTGCTTTCCTGTGTGACGGTTAGCATAACAGCGATAAAAATAACATTATACTATAATGATTTCCCTACCATGCGGAGTAGATGCCAGAAGGCTCTGTCTGATACAAACGGGGGATCTTGCTGCCCTTGTCGAAACCAACAACCATGGTGCTGATACCGAAAGGTCGGACACCACCAGCCTGCGTGTACCGTTGTTGCACACCAGCGACGTACTTGGTAATATAGTCAATCGTAACAGGGTCTTCGACGGAGAGTCGGTGCGACTGTGCCTCTAGGCGAGCCTTGTCGACGAGGATTCGTGCATCTGCATTCAAGCCGGCGAATGCGAGAGCGACGTGCGTGTCGAGAACTTGGATCTTTGAAGGAGTGATTCGGGTATCTTGAAGCTTCATCGCCGATCGCTTTTCGCATCCCAGAACAACGACATCGCTGCCCTTGACTCCCACGGCACAGGTTCCTATGGCCACCATCAGCAATCATTTCTTTTATCATCTCGGCGCAATTCAATGCATGGGCAAAAACGTACCTCTCTTCACTGCTTCACCGGCATATTCAACCTGGAAAACGTGTCCATCAGGACTATCAAGCTGTTAGAAAAGTCTCGCGCGTAGCAGATCGTTCGATCATACCTAAAGACTGCATGACAGATGTTAGTTTGAGTCTAGAACTGTAGCAAGATGGAGGGCCAACATACCCGACAGAGCTCTGTCGTAACCAGATGCCATTGTGACTGTAGGCTTGCGGTCAAGTTATTGCAAGGTGATATAAGACGGTTGATGCTAAAATTGGTAAATTGGCGGTGCTGATGGATGCAAGAGTCCGGGGATGGTGGAAATGTCGCGGTCCTTGTCGGTAGGCAATTGGGATGATGCGTTGCTGTCAGTGGAGCTTCGTCAGAGGTGCGCTGCCTACTGCTGTCTGGAGCTGGAGCTTCGCTCTCAAGGGGCGGAGAAACCTGACGGCCGGCCACACAGTGTCGAGTACGGACTGTGCAGATCCACACTGTATCCGGTTCAGGCAAAAGCAGTGTTCTTGTAAGTGAATATGAGCTCGAAGAACCCATTTAGGCGCCAAAATACTATTCTTTATAAATCTTTTTTCAGTGGTTGAGTAATTAAAAACTAAAGAAGACAGAGGTAGGCCAGCTACCCCGTGATACCGATTTCATGTCCTGTTTCACCCATCAGCGTGAGATATTTGCAGGCTTCAAAGCACAATTTGTTGCTTCTTTTCCTTTCCCTTTTTTGTTTTCCCATCTATCCTATAATAATACAGCAGCCAGCTGCTTTGGTTTAAGTCGCCCGCTTCTGTATTAATATTCCGCAACCTGAATCCAACTCTGGTCCTGCAGAGTGTTGGCCACTTCCTGGCCTTTGCCGATTAAACGAGCTTTAAAGGCCTCGAGCCATAAACTCTCTAAAATACCATCTTGCGACGTCACCTGGAGGTCGCGATAAAAATTAAGTGCTACAGTCATTGGGGCCACAAGCATGTCGGGCTGGGCCGTGAAGCTTAAAGCGGAATCCAGTCCGCGGCAGATGCTCGATGCCAGGTCGCGCCCGTTGCGAGACTGCTCCATGTCAGGTTGGAGGTTCGCCGGAAGATCAGGCCACATGGAGCAGTAGGAATCAACAACAGGTTGGAAGATTATAGTATACAGCTCGTCAATGCACCTGTTGAGCAAAATCTGCGACATCCAGTAATATAGCATCATGAAGCCAGTTTGCTCGTCTCGAAACGAGTATTGGCTACTGAATGGAATCCCGTTGTCAGGGGTGCTATAAGGCTGATTACCTCGCATATACCGGTCAATCCACTCCTTAAATTTGCCACGCAGAGAAATGCAGCGTTGAAGCACCCCTTGTGCACTCTGTCGCCGGTCAAGTGTTGCCGGTTGCGGAACAAGATGGTCAGTTTGCATCAAAAAGCGTGGCAACATGAGGATAAGATCAAACAAGTAGTCGAGCGGTGACTTTACCTGTCCCTCCCAAGGGACAGAAAGCCATTCTCGTGACGAAATAAAAGTCTCCTGTCGGTTCAACAGGGCGATACCGATCTGGTTCCCATTGTAAGTGGCTATTCCTTGGCCGTGTTGGTAAGACATGCAAGGTACTTACTGCCATTGGTCGGTACACACGAACAAAAAATTGGTGGTTTGGGAAGGAGTTAAACTGGCTAGGGCCCAGTTTGTTGAGCAAGGTCTCAGAGCCAATGGTCCACGACGAATTCGGAGATGTTTGCTAGTTCAAAGTCAGTCCAACGTCTCCAGTGATTACTCGTCCACCAACGACTAACCTCGAATAAGAAGACACAGTACGAGTCTGACGAGGTAGAGCCGCCCTGGACGCCCTTGTGACATAGTAGGCACTGCGCACTAACCCATAGGCCGGGGTCTAAGTCCATCGGCGAATAGGGGGAGAGAGAAAGGCCAAAGCCCTGATCGTGGCCGCCCGCGGCATCGGTCCGGACAATGGTATGAAGGCTAGTATGGAGTGCCGTTAGAAGAGGCGAACAAGCAGCTCCACCATCGGTAAGATCGAGGTGTTGATCCCATGCTGAACGATGAGACTTGGCTTCGGCAAAGTGCGGCTGTTTGGGAGACTCCTTCTTTGGCTGGGGAGATTTGGACTTGGATTTGTCCTTTTTCGGCGGCGTGATTCTTGGAGGATGAGAAGCAACCCTGCCTCTCCCTTCCGGAGTGCCGGTAATAAAGACTCTCTCACGTTCATAGCCTTCACAGTCGCGGCCACTGGCAATACACTTCCGGCAGTGTGGGCGTTCATTGGTGCACTGCGGTCCAATCCGTTAGAAATGCACGATTCATGAGAGCAGATCATGATGGATTAAACGCCACTTACCGTAACGCGACGACGTCGACACGTCTCGCAGCCCTTGTACTTGCCAGGGACGCCAACCATGATTAAGTGAAGGGGTATCTTAGAAACGACACGACAACAGACAACAGACAACAACACTAGTGACCCTCAGTCCAGCTGTGCAAGGGACAATTGGTCTCCATTCAGAAGCGAAGAAAAGCGTCAATTTTTTGCCACCGGCTCCTGCTAGCTATATATGCGAAGAGAAACAAGACGGGAGCCGAAGCCACAGCCGTTTTCTGGTGACGACGTGGTGGCACAAATGGGCCTAGCTAACGGCATCTGAACCGAAGACAAGCATGACACGCTCCACTGAGTAAGCCATCATGCTGGACGATTTGGCAGTGACGGGATCTCATTGGCACGACTGGGAATGACGACGAGAGTCTGATGGCCTCCATTGTGAGCTCTGGGGCTTTCCAGGCCCCTGCCGTACAAATTGGGGGGTCCGACAGTGGGATACGCAACACACACGAGGCGATCCACCACCGGCATCGCCGTTGAACCTGCAGACGTTCAGGACCACGCCCCCGCTGGCCGTGGGTGCTGCGACCGACAAATTGGAAGCCTTGGAGGGCAATGTTAGGCCTTCCGCTGGGTCTCAGCCTCGCACACCAGACGCAAGAATTGAGCCTGGTGAGCGGCCACTCAGGATCCAGAAGTAGCCTCTGGTTCACCACTGATCCTTGCCGTCCCTCGTGTTGCCGGGATTAGGGGAGGGTCGCTAAAAGGGGGGGGAGGCCTGATGACAAGGGGCCTCCAGTGTGCCAGTAACAAACGTCAAACCCCCAGCGCCGAGTCGTTGGGACTGTTCCCGGCGTGGTGCGAACGAAAATCCAAGTTTCGTAGGGCTGACATGGTGGCCATGCGACGCCTGTATCCCCAGGCTTTCAGGCCCTGTGGTTGGCTACCACCACTATGCGAGCTGATGATTACAGAGGGGGTCCCGACTGCAAAGCATGCGCAAGGTGGCAAAACTCTGTGCCAATAGTCTGTTGTGGCAGCGGACGGGATGCAGGGGCAGGCCAGCGTCTTAGCGTCGGGCAACAGCTCATCTTCACCTTGGACGAATGACAGACGGCCAGAGGCATTTGATGTCCTGTCACCATGCCGGGGCTTTGCCTATCCGAGTAACACGTCCCGCTCGTGGCAAGTTGGGATTGCCGCAGCGGAAGACGGAACTGGGGCCGCTGGGTTTAGTACGCGATGTCCCGTCACTGTCAAGCCAAAAAACTGTGTTGCAGTGTGTATGTCTCGAGTGAGACCTACAGCCTTTAGTCTCATTTCCAACGCGGGAGGGAAGCCATGTCAAGCAGTTTGTGTGTGGGAATAACTCTGTCAACGAGCTAGTCCTCACAGGGCTGACAAAAGTAGATGCCCCGTGTGCACCATGCACGATTACTACCATGCTTTGTTTATGCTGTTTACACACTCATTTAAGGTGTTTCCGTGGCCAAAGACAGGGGGCCAGAAAGGAGAGGCTGAATATGCAGCTCACGCTGATCTTACCGGCTGACGCGACATGCACAACTATGCAAGGGTCGCAACTGTACAGTCACTGGGAATCAACTCATCGCACTCAAAAATTAAGAATATTATGTTCCGAAAGTATAACGCCTCATGAGGTACCTTCATGTGTCTTTCTATTCGGGCCGTGGAAAGAAGTGTGCCGTGGGGGCCACATGAGGATGTTATGTGCACATCCGTCTATGTACTCCGATGGGCATCAAACCCGTGTATAAGTCGAATTGGGGGTAGTAGCTGTTAGCTAAAGTCACGACTGGCTCTCTCCGATTCTACTCCGTAGTAAACCAATACAACTAGAGACCAATTCTGTATTTGAGCCAGTCGGAATTTATCTCAGCATACAAAAAGAGCGATAACACACACGGGGAAACATTGCACAGCCTCGCCGAGCAATCGCTGTACGCCATACGGAAGAGTCGGGGAGACCTTATTCAGCTTCAGCCTTGACCGCCCACCAAGACTACCGTGGTAACTGGCGTCGGAGCAGAATTTTTTAAGGTGACTACTGCCACGTGTATTTCACATCCTATCCGCACTCATGTCTGAGACGATTACAACCCTGAGCCATGTGCTCAATTACAAGTACCAGTTGTAAACAGCATCAGTGAGGATCCACGGTGGATCGTACAATACGGCGCCGGGCGAAAGCTAACGGTGAGTCCTTGTCCGAAGATATCCACAGGGCGCTTCTGGCGCTTCATTGGCCCGGAGGCTAATCCTGAACCTGGAGGGTGTATTTCTTCATGGGAATTATCGGATAGACAGTCCTGCCGCTCTCCCGAACTCTGTTCAAATTCCAATTTGCCCCCCCTGCAGAGTGCTCAGTAATGTCTTGGTAACGTCCTTCTGTAACAAAACGCAACTCTTAAACTGGGCTTATGTTAGCCCAAGAGCAGCTGTCGAAAACGTCGTACGCGTCTATAACATAGTTTCCAACGCCGAGAACAATGACCAACCCGTTCACTTGGACCCAAAACGAGAGTAGTTTCTTTGTAAGCACAGCTTACAATCAGAAGACGTGAAGAAGAGTAAAAAAGTTAAATTTAAAAAGGGCACCCGATGGACTTGCTTAGCTTCTCACAGCCTTGCCTATCCGGCGTTTCTTGGCCCGAATACGACCAATGGCAACGTGTGCGGGTACCGAAGCCTGCCGCGCCTGACACATCTTTTTCATCTGTCTCCGAAATTGTCCCATAGTAGTAAACAAAACGGTCGCATTTGGAGACTGGCCTAGAATTCCTCATTGAACTTCACCTTGCGGCCTCGTCAATGTTAGGTTGGCAAACACGAGGCACCATGGCGGAGACGGTGCCAGGCCAGTTTGAGTAATCTGCTAAATATGCGTAACCAGCTGCCGCTAGATCCTTTACAATAGCTACAAAGTCTCCGAACTAACACTTCAAAGCGCCCTCCTGGGTCGCTTAAAAGAAAAAAAAAAGCTAAATGCTGTGAATTTCTGTCCGAGCCAGCTCCGAACCCGCACAGCCTTGCGCCTCGCGTCCAACAGCTGGCCCTGCCGTGCTCGAGGCCACTTAAATATACTTGTAAGGGTTCATGATGCCGTTCTATAATGCCCAAGATCAGTCAGCAAATGCGTTCAAATATGTTGATCAAGGGATCAAGGGATATCGGCGCCTCCGACATAGTCACACCAATATACTCCAACGGCATAAGAAGGGCATGGACAAATAAAAGTACAATCTAGGACAATACTCACCGGGTCATAAAGCTGCTTTATTTGTCCCATCAAGCCAATCATGGTGTCGTTGCGAGAGTACTGGATGTAGTTCTTCTTGGCAATTCCAAGACCGTGTTCGGCGCTTATGCTTCCCTTTCTCTTCTCAATCCACTCATATACATATGGTTCGAGAACCTTTTCAACAGCCTTGTCGTAGCGTCGGACAACAACGTTCAAGTGGAGGTTGGAGTCGCCCATGTGGCCATAGCCGACGCTACCGACGACGGGATACTCGTCAGTCTCGCCGACAAGGCCAGCCTCCTTCAAACGCGCGTCAACGTCCTCCACAATACCGTACATCTCGGCTAGAGGGATGGAGACGTCGTACTTGTAGACGCCGCCCCAGTGGGCGCTGACTTCGGGCACGCTCTCTCGCCATGACCACAGGGACTTGATCTGGGTCGCGTCCTGGGCCACTACGCCGTCTGCAATAATCTCGTTGGTCATGACATCCTCGAGGAACTTTTCGAGCTTTTCATAGTCGTGGTCACTGTTGGAACCGCTGGTCTCAATCAGGCAGTAGAATGGGTGCTCGCCTTCCAGAGGCCTCTTGTCCTGTTTGACTCGATAAACGAGATCCTGGCTGAGCCCATCCATGAGCTCAAAGGCGGAGAGAATCTCGGAAAGTTGCGACTTTGCCTCGCGGAAAGCAAGTTGGGCCTTTTCAAAGGACTCGAGTCCGAAAAACGCCACGTTGACAGCAGGCGAGCGCTGCGCACACTGAATGCAGAGTTTGGTAATGATTCCGAGCGTACCCTCAGCACCAATAAAGAGCTGCTTGAGGTCGTAGCCTGTGTTGTTCTTGCGCAGTGTGCAAAGGTCGTTCATAATGGTGCCATCGGGAAGGACGGCTTCCAGGCCCAACACGCTACCGTGCAAACTCCCATAGCGCAACAAGCGGAGGCCACCAGCATTCGTAGCCACATTGCCGCCAACATGACACGAACCCTTGGCTCCAAGATCTAGAGGGAAGATGTGTCCGCGCTCCGCAAGATACTGGTCGGCGACTTCAAGGACAACACCGGCATCCAGCACCAGTGAGCCACTGACCTCGTCAAACGAGTGAATCTTGTTCATGCGGTTCATGCTAATGACAATTTCATCAAAGACAGGAACTGAGCCTCCGACAAGGCCAGTGTTTCCACCTTGGGGCACCACCGCAAGCATATTGTCGTTGCAGTACTTTAGGATTTTGCTAACCTCGTCTGTCGACTGAGGCTTGACCACCAGCCGCGCTTGTCCGCGGTACTTGTGCATCCAATCCTCATTGAACATCATCATGTCATCTTCCGCATTCTGGTTGAAACCGTCAATGACTGCCGACTCGCTGCCCAGAAGCTCCTTGAAGTACACGACATGCTCCTTGCTGAGCTGCGCATATTTAGAGTCTCGCTTCAATTCCGGGTACGTCTCCGCCGTCAGTTTGGCGGCATGCGACGCCGGCGAGGGCGAAAACTTTCTAGCCGGAGAGGTAGCAAAGCATCGAGCTGCAGAAGCCGCTGGTGCTGAGCTGCGCTGAATCGCAGGGCAGACAGGCTTCTTGCAAAGAGCTACGCGGCTCTGCGCCCTGACTGCGCCGAGGAACCGCCCGCACGACGCCATCCTTTCTCGTCAACCCCAGCAATAACAATTGATGGATAAATACAGTCAAAGATCAGGTCTGCAAATGACGGATGAAAGAGTCTTGTTCAATTAATCTCTTGCTAATCTTGGGGCCGTCACGGCGTTTGTTTGAGATAAGGCTAAAATGACGAAAAGGCGAAAATCGCGACTGGAGATTGCGGGTCGGGTCAACGCCTCCGAACCCGGAACGCCTCTTCCGTATGGCTCCGTTCCAGCTCGGGAGGCGCACTGTTGGCAGAAATCACATGTGCCAACAAAAGCGTTTTTGCATTAATCTTTAGCGTACGAATTCGTCTTATCGTAAAACTACTAGGGTATGATTTAAACATAATATCAGCCTCCCAAATATGAACCAGGCTCGTTTTCAACGTTTGGATGGAGGCTCCACTGAATTATCTTTGCCACCTACAGTCCCACACACGTAGCATCACCCTGTGGCACAAGAGTCAAGTACAAGTTATATATAATATACAAGTTATATATAATATCTTCAACTGGTATAACGAAAACAATGACCATTCCCAACCGAGAGTGTTTCCCCAACACAACACCAAACTATGCGTTTAAAAATATTCTTCCAGGGGCTGCTCATACAATATACAGTTTGTCCATGTCCCTAACGGGTAGAATCACCATGCTTCCATCTTGCCGTTCTTTCTGGGGCTGGATTCTCCAACATTTGTCCGATCTTGAAGCACCCCGCTTGGAACATCGCCATTGTCACGCGCTCGCTCATCGTTAAGGAGCTTCTCCATGAAGGAAATGTAGTCGTACTGTGGCATCCCGCGGTCCTGGGACATGTCAGGTCCGTTGTGAGAGGGCATTATTCCAGCCAGTTGATCAATAACTTCGTCAGGCACTAAGCTATGGCGCAGGTCCATCTCTGTGACGTATGGCTTGCCATCAGCAACCTCTCGGAAGGATTGGAACACCTGCTCCGCCGTGTTCTGATCCTCTGTTACATCCACCATGAAGCGAATGAACTGCTCAAACGTTACTTCATCGCGGCCGTTGGATGTCTCCCAGAAATAGTCATGCATCTCATCTTCTGAGAATACAAGACCCAATGATGCAAGAGCTGCGCTGAATTCAAGCTCCTGCAAGGAATTGGAATCATCGCGATCAAAGTGTCGGAACACGCTTTCAAATTCCTCCAGTTGGATTGGCGTGAGATTTGTCATATTTCGTGCCACCGTTTGGTTCTCCAAGAACGAAAGCTTCTTTTGAACCGACGACTTTACCAGTGTCATTTCGTAGGCAAGTTCATCGTATGTGTAAGTGGTATAATCGTTTTCCTCAATGTTGGCCTCGATACACTTCGCCTCGACTTGCTCAATCGTTTCCAAATACCTGTCGAGCGGTGCAAAATTGCTGCTGAGCTTCCTGACGTGGTGTAGTTGGTCCTCGAGATCACCATCCAGGCCAGATATAGCCAGCTGCATTGTGTTCAGGGCCATGGCAAAATCATTGGCCTTGTCAGCAAACGACTTTCTCAGGCCGTTCTTGATACTGTTTTGTTGTTAGCTAACCATTCTTCTGGTGCCGGGGGCCGCACTTACTCGCGAATAGTCTCATTGATGAGTTGAGCTCTGTTCATTTCTGCTTTTGACAGAGTACTCCACTGGTGCTCGAGTGTTTCCAGTCCAAGCTCGGCAGGTGGTTCGTATGGCCGAAGGCGATATGTTCCAAGCTTGGTCTTGATATTACCCAGCAGAGTAGCCAAGTCGCTTTTCTCAGCAACCCACTCGCGCTTCTCTCCACGCTTGTAGGAAGAAAACTCATTGGCCTGTGTCTTGGCGTCTGCATAGCTTCCTTCAAACGTGGCCTGCTTCCACTGTTGTGTCTGGCCGCGGATATTCTTAAGCAGCGCTTCCATGCGTTTCTCAAACGTATTCTGCATTTCCCAGACACCCTGCATGCTGTTGACAAACTTCTCTACACGTCTTCCAGCATTCTCAACTTTTTCCATTTGCGAAAAAGCATGGAACCAGTAGGCAATATAGGTCATCAAACTTCGCTCGTCAGGTTTCGCAACATCAGCAACATCCTCTACGTCCAGAAGCCTCGGGATACCAATCTCGTCGGCTGCAAGATCGAAAGCGAGCTGCATGTTTCCTTTGTGGTCGGACTTGTCAAGCGAATCGAAATCAATCAGATCCGGTCTGTGAATGTCGAGCAAGGCGCAGAACGCGAGGCCATCATTCCAGCTTGCACTGAAATCACGTACTTCCACTTCATCGTAGCAGGCCGTTTTACGTTGACACCATAGAAGCAGACCCTCTTTCGCGGACATGCCCTCCTCGTTGATGTCGCTTATGGTAAATCGAAGAATCAAGGTCCATATTAGACCAAGGACAATCTTTCTGTTGCCATCCACAATGTCCTCGGCGCCTATATTCGTCATCTGAATGCCGCGGCATCTGATAAAGTCGAGGGCCAGGTTGGCATTTTCGAATTTTTGTACTCTTAGTTTCGGTTTCGAGGCATAGCGTCCCAAGGATTCTCCGGAGAGACATTCAAGCAGGTGGATTAAAAGAACCTAGAGATTGTCAGCTTGGAAGCTGAATAGAGGAGACAATAGCTGCACGCACGCCATCGCTCACGTCATTGACGACGTCTTTAATTTCCAAGTCTCGTTGAATTAGTTTGGTATTCAGCCTTGAAATTAAAGGTCAGTATAGATGCCGAACAGGGGGGAGCGGCGGAGGGTGTTGCTACCATTTGGTAAACGTCTTTTGTTGGACTGTAACCCATCGCTGCTGGTCGGCAAACGTCATATTTGCTTCTGGTAGATCATGCGCCTGATTTTGCGCACAAGGTCAAAGAACGGGGTTGTCAAAATAGAATCGAGCCCGAAGAATAGAACGCGCCTTTCGGGAATTCGTCTCAGGCACAGGACATAGGGGAGCTGCCCGTCTCTTGTCGATTCGAATAGGAGGTGGCGCCTTTGTGCTCTGGCACGATCCTGGGTGCCGCCACTCGATTTTTAATGGATTTTTTCTCGGTCAAATGGTAAACAGCCCGTAAACACCGTCGTATTAGAAGTTCTGTGCAATTGCTCGACGATGGTGGCGTAGGGCATCGAGTCGTCAGATTGGTTGTCTCGGCGAGCTGGAGTAAACAAACGGCCGGGCCAGTGTGGGAAGTGCTCACGTTGCCGGGCGCCAGCCAGGCACTGCCCACTTAAGTGTGTTGTGGGCGAGTACTAGAGGCGGCACTAGGTCGTCGTTAGCGGCTCTACACAGTGGCATGATATGGCAATGATAGTGGGGTCTATTTCTGTACAGTGGCCTGGTTAACCCCAATATCCCGTTTATTGCTTTCAAATATCTTCACAAGCAGTCAAAGATAATGACTCGGGTTGAGCTGCGCAGTTTTAGTTACCAAGTGCACTTATAACACTGCTAGTGGGCAATAGCTCGTTGCTCACAACATCCGAAAGGGTCAAAAACATGGTACACAGCTTGGCAATGTCCCCCAATGCAGTCGTCTCCGTAGAAGTGCATGATAGAAGAAGTGATACCCCAGGTCGAAAAGTTTACCAAGCGCTTATTCGTTAAGTTATGCCCTCTTACTTGGCACTTTCCCGAATCGTTCAAGTCACAATCTTGCCCTATTCCGCTCGTTGAGGCGCTGCAATGTCCTGATGGGTAGTTTTGTACATTATACAATTCTAGAAAACGCCATATTATACAGTATAGACTCCAGCTCTAGCTTACTTCCTCCTCTGGTTACCGCCAGTCGGCTTAGCCTTGGATCGCAAGACATAGCGCTCCTTCTTCCATGCATTCACCAACGAATCCACACTGCCCTTATCGTGCCTCGGCTTGCGCATGTACGTAAGTCTGGCCCTCCTGGCGCGCTTCGGCCTTCTCCAAACGATTTCAATTCCCGTCACACTAGGACTGTAGATTTTGAACCATGACTCCACACCAGTCTTCATCAACTGTCCGCGCAGAAGTATGGCAGAGTCGGCGCCTCGTCGTCGAATCTCGATGAGAACGCCAGCAAATGGTTCACCACTCTTGGTCGAAACCATCAGAACATCTCCTGGCTTGGCACTATCCGCCTGGTCTTTGGAAAAAAGCCTTGTTCGGGCACCCGTAGGGTCCAGAGTGGTGATTTGAGCCTGGCGCAGAATCGGCATCGGGTTGGGGTATTCGGCTCGAATCGTCGGGACTTGCGGGTAGATCTCGAAGCGCGAGACTTTATGATTGCGCTCATCTATAAATCTGTTAGGAATCAAAGACATGAACAGCTGCTGCGAGAGTTTCGACGTACGTTGCTGTGTGCTGAACGCAGGCTTTCGGGCAACGGGGTTCGATGATGCTGTCGACAGGCCCCTTCTCATTGTGCGCTGCTGCCTTGTCCGCCGCAAGGCAGTTTTCAGACAGCCTAATGGCCGTGCGACTGGTGCAAGATTCATTGCGGCTGGATTAGGTGTCGCTATTATGTTGCCGAATGATAGAATTGGTCCCCCGAGTTCGAGGCTAAAATGCAAGAAGTTGAGCCGGCAAAGGCTCGCTGTGATTGGCCGCGGGCCGGTCTTTTCTCCGACCCACTCAAATGTTGCTGGTCTTGCGACTTTGCTTTAGTCCAGCACTTTTCTAGGAACGACAGGAGAACAACGGCAACTTCGACAAAATGTCCAATCGACCGGTCTCCTCGGCGCTCAGGTCATTGGGCCGTCTCAATGGCCGCTCGACGAGAGCCTCAGCCATTTGCGCCAGGCAATTTGGCACAACACAGCCCAGAGGTAACGTTTCTTAGTTGGCCTCAAATCTGTGACAGCAAGCCTAACAATGAGATTCTAGGTGTTCGAGTTACCTTTTCGGAAACCGAGAATGCTGAGCTGAACCATATTCTAAGCACCATCCAAGAAAAGATTATTCTCCCCTCCTATCTACCTCCGAAGCAGCGCAAGATTGTATTCGATCCCAAGATGAAATCCTACCTACAACAGAACCCCGTCGTAATCGAGATTGAGGGGCTGGAGCACAAATTCTCCAGCATAGACAGATTCAAGGGTGTTGAAAACTCGAAAAAGATTCTCATGGATGCCCTCGCTAAAATGAAAACCCGCGAAGACTGGAACAACCTTGGGCCTCTTCTAGCTGGCTACAAGAAGGCTGGAATCAAGCTCCAGCCAAGCCACTGGGGAAAGATTGTACGAGTCGCAGGCTCCACGGGGCACATCTACACCATTCTCGAATGCGCAAAGCAGTCGGACGAAACGGGTTTGAAAATCTCTCGTCACGAAACCACCGCTCGCGCCCTCGCCAATATCAACGATAAGATTGTCGCTAGCGACGGCTCAGTCACTGCGGCAGTGCAAGCGCTCAAATGGTCAGAAATTGTTCTTGACCTGCTACAAAGACCGCAGCACATTGAATCAAAGGAGGGCAAGGTGCATTTCTCGCGTGTCGTCCGTGGCCTGACACTCTACACCCGTGCCGCCGCCATTAAGGCGATGCAAGCTGCCGAGCAGGACATTGAACACCAGCTCACTTTGTTGAGAGATGAGGTCGAGCTCCTCAAGACTCTGTGGAGTGATGTCGACACCAGCGATCTCAAACAGGTTGAGGACTTTGCGCGGTTGCACCCGGTAGTCGAGAGGCAGTCGGAGGTGCGCGGCGTCCCCAAGTCGCTCAATGGCAGCGCCTACGTGCAGGCTCTTGCACAGAACATCAAGGGTCTGTCGGTGACTCGTGAGCTACTCGGCACCGAGGCTCAAGAGCTACAAAAGGTTGAGGCTGCCATTGCGAAGCACTTGGAACAGTTTGTTCAGGAAAACAAGCAGAGAAAAGAGGGATGGGCGACAGAGTACGAGAGAGTCATTGGCTCGGCACCGTCATGGCCACCCATGGCATAAGCTATCCAGAACGGAGCACTTTTGTAAAATAGACCAAATGTATCAAGAATAGAAAAATTTTATTAATCTTGTACAAATATTCTTCACATCTCTTATCTAAGGAAGTACAATATACTTTTCAAGGTGCGGGGGAATGGCACCCAGCAACTTCTTCTCCGACAGCCACTTGCGAGAGAAGAGCCTCTCCGCGTAGCGATAAGCACCATCGCACAGCATCGTCACCACAACGTGGCCCTTGCCAAGCTTCTCAGCAACCTCCTTGGCAGCGACGACATTGAGCGCTGAGCTAGCACCAAGATACAGACCCTCCTCATCCAAGCAGCGGTACACCATATTAATGCTCTTCTCGTCAGAAATGGTCAACGAGCCGTCTACCAAGTCCAAGTCAGGCTGCAAGTTATCCGTAATGCGACCCTGACCAATGCCCTCCGTGATACTCGATCCCGACCTCTCAATCAGCTTGCCGCCCGAAGAAATGTACGAGTGCAGCACACTTCCCGGCGGGTCAGCCAAGAAGCTCTTGACGCGGCCATCAGACACTTCCTTGAGGTATCTCGTCGCGCCGGCAAGCGTGCCAGCGGTACCAGTCGAGCAGGTAAAGGCATCCAGCTTGCCGCCCGTCTGCGCCCAAATCTCGGGTCCTGTCGTCTCAATGTGCGCGCGGCGGTTGGCCGTGTTATCAAACTGGTTCGTCCACACGGCGTTGTCGAGGCGCTCCGCGTGTCGGCGCGCCTGGTGGTTGTAGTTTTCCGGATTATCAAACGGAACGGCGGGGACGGGGTAGACTTCGGCGCCGAGCAAGCGCAGCAGGTCAATCTTTCCTTGTGATTGCGTGTTGGGCATGTAGATGACGAGCTTGTATCCTCGCGAACGGCACACGTGAGCTAGACCAATGCCCGTGTTGCCGGCGGTGCCTTCAACGACTGTGCCGCCGGCGCTCAGCAGGCCGCGCTCTTCGGCGTCTTTGACGACGTAGAGAGCTGCGCGGTCCTTCACGGAGCCGCCAGGGTTCATAAACTCTGCCTTGCCTAGGACCTCGCAGCCGGTTTCTTCGGAGAGTCGGTTCATGCGGATGAGGGGGGTGTTGCCGATGGCTGCAGGATTGGTGGGCTCATGTTAGCGAATTTGCGTAACAGGAGCAACTTGGGGCTGTGTCTGCTTCTCTGAGATCCAACATACCTCCCGTAAGTCCCCTGGAAATGCCTTGGGCTGAGGATACTTTAAGCGTGTGAGCAGTGGGCTCAGCAGCTGCCGCAGCGGCAGCAGCAAGCCGCCTTGCCGTGTATCGGAACATGTTTTATTGTGATAATGGCTCCAAAAGTTCTCAATTGGCCGTGCAAAACAAGAAATGGAATGCGGTAAGGTTGCAAGTCGTGGATTTCTAAGCTTGCGAGTTGGTGCAGGTGGAAGCGTCGCCGTAAAGCCGACTTCCGGTGTGGGGGCGGGTGTTTGCGCGATCACGTCATTTTCGGACCATCGTACATCGACTACCCTATGCAAATCCCTGGTTACTTTGTAAGTGAACCTTGACATGCAGTCTCGCGTCAATTGTAAATATCCAAGTATTTGAGTGAATTATTGAAACTTATATCGTTTTTCATGGTATTTTATAATGTACTCGTATATATGATTTTTGCCGTTCGACGTCATCCAATGCTGGTCGACTCTCGTTCGATTTTCACGTAACCAGACGGAAACAAACCCTTTTCGCCCATATATACACCAAAGTACCAATCGCCGTTTACGTCCTCAATTTCCCGAATCTCAGCGCCTCTAGGGAACATGAGCTCATCGTCTGCCTCTGGTTTTGGATACCAAGCCCACTTTGCATACGCTGTTAAACCTAGCCCACCGTCAGGCGGGAATTCCGTCGTGTAAGTGACAGAGTTGAGAGTCTGCGGTGCCGTGGCCGTAACGTCGTGTGTAACAAGCCGTTCCCATCTTTGGGCATCGCGTTTCCAAGTCCATTTCTGTAGACTGAGGGATTGTTGGTCTTCACCGTCAACAGGCTCTGAGCGGAGTTTTCGTCCGCCTGCAAGATCACGCTCAATATATCTCCAGCGGCCAACTTCACCCTCTGCGAAGCCAATGACTGCCATTCGGTGGCCTTTCAAACATCTCCTCCACCCGGAATGCCCGTTTTCTGCACTTACCTGCCCGTTGCTGATTAGACCGCCATAACAGCTAGAGCATATATCGTAATCACCCGTAGTCGCATTCTCTACTAGTGCGCTGGTGCAACTGTAGCAGTGATAGCGAACATCGGAAGCGGTTATAGTGTTACGACATATGTCACACGTCGTTGCGAAAGAAAGGGGCCTAAAAGGGCTAATGCTTTGGGTGTGAGAGCCTGTTACCACTTGGGCTGCTCTTGGTCGGCCAGGGGAACGGCTGTGAGGCTGTGGAACATCATGACTCAAGGGCAGCAACATGTGTGTGCAAGACTTGCCTTGATTCACACAATTATTACAGAAACCCCATTCGCCATGGTTACAAACATCGCACCTCCAGTAACAATCGTTAGTCCAAGCTTGACACCTAGCACAAAAGGTACCAGTTTCTAGTCGTAACTGTGGATCGTCTGTTGTGAGTGTCTTGCGGCCATCTGCACCCCCGGGAGTGGACGGCGGTGGTAGATAGCGGCTGGGGATAAGCACATGTGGCTGTGGTAGCGAATCATCGCCACGTTGCTGACGCAGTTTGCGCCATTTGTTCCAGCCTCCATGGCCAAACCCGAACCAGTATTGGCAGCCTTTTCCGTCCCTGTAGCAATCCAAACACATGCTCCATTGGCCCCCGGCGCATATACTGCAGTTGTAATGTATTTCATATTCGATATGAGGTTTGCTGCATCTACCACAGCTTATTGACGGCTCAGGGTAGAGCAGCGAGGTCCCTCGCTTGTGACCGCCCTGGCCTGGACTTGATATTGGACTGGTTGCGGCCGAGTGCACAATGGCCAGTTCACTTGGATTTGGCCGGGCTGAAGTCTCCCTGTTTGAATCAGCCGTGCTATCTGAGGCTGGCTGAGCTACCCTATTAGCAAAAGAAGCATTATTTGATGTGTTAGATCCGGGCAGCTCGGACGCGGCAGGTGCTGTTGGTACGCTTGAGCTTCGAACCTCTGAAGTACTGGGCCGCAGAAGCGATGTGTCAGGAAGCTCACTTGGGAGAGAAAGGTCGGTCTGTGAGCGAGCTGCGGGTCGGATGCCAGAGTCTGATACCGGGTGAATGGGCTCTGTGGCGCTGCGTCCGCTACTAGCTGTTCTTCTTCTTGCCCTCCTTGTCTCTCCCTGGACCTCGAGATTGGCTGGGGGGACACGATTCTGGTTCTCATTTTGTGAAGCAGCCGTGCTCGGCCGCGAGGTGCTGGTGTCTGGTCTCCGAGGATGACTATCCCCCTGTGGTATTTGCAGGCGTGATTCAGTTACATCCTCACCCGAGTTCCGGGTTTGCCCCGTAGCACCCTGGTTTGTTGCACTGTTCTCTCGCCTTGAAGTGTCTGTGTGGCGACCCCGTTGTCTCCTTCTGTAGGCCTCGGTGATACGGCGGCTAAGTTCATCGTCGCGACTGAGATCAATGTTATCTAGATCAAGTCCATCCAGCAACCCTTCCTCTTGAATTTGCCGTGCAAAGTCCTCAATCTCCCTTTCAATATCTCGTTCGCTCATGTCTTCCGAGCTGATCAAGGAGCGTAGGGAAGACTGGTGGCCAATCTGTCGCTGCTGGGACTCACTCCGGCCTCGTGGACGGCCAGGTCTTTCAGCAGGGAGCTGCCCGGTGTGGTTCCGCGAGCTTCTCCCGCCTTCTCGCCGACGCCGATGGCGATGCCTCGATTCGAGCCCGTGGCTAGACGATGATCTCTCGCCGTTTGACCTGCTGTTTGCTCGCCTTCGAGGCTGAGCTGGAGGCGAGCCTGATGCTGCTGCTGCAACATCTTCAGCTTCGCGAAGACTCATCTCGCGAACCTCGTCTATTAGCCTCCTGTCGTCCTCAGCCGCCCGCTGCTCCTGTGATGTTCTACGCCTCGTAAATATCTTTGGTATAACTTGTTCACCCGGCTTAAATTTCTGGCGCATCTCTTCCATGTCGGTCGGGGAGCGTGTCTTTTCTGGCTTTGCTGCTATATACATGTCGAGCAAGGTCACAACAGTGGCGTTGTGCCTCGTATCGCGAACGGCGGCCCGGCATGATGGACAAGTAAATAGGATGTCGTCGGGAGCTGGCGGGCTTGGCGACCGCTCGATTTTGGCCTTTTGGAAGCTGAACCATTCCTTTAGACATGCACCGCAGAATGTATGCAGGCAATCAAGCAGCGTTAAAGGTTGGTAAAGGAGCTCCGTGCAAATCTGTAGCATGTGCGGTCAGCAGTCAAGTTGGCGGACAGTTGCGGGGCAAGAAGCCTGGGGCTTACAGAGCACGTAAGCTCCTTCTCCAGGTCGAGGCTGGGCTTTCGAGAATCCATTCATGGTAGCTCGCCTGCGTTCAAGAGTTAGAATACCAGCGCAGCAAAGGCGCACAACTTTGAACAAGAAAACTGTTTCTTTGTGAGGGCGGACTGGGCTGCGAGAGAAGTGCGCTAGGGACGGGGCGACAGTACCGTGGCGGGGGTGGCACATGCAGGCTGGGCGTCGAGAGTGGCACCACCCCACGTTCTATAAACAAATACGACGTCTTTCTACAGCAGCCAAGCTCCCAAGGGCATATATGCAGGATGGCGGGTCAGGTGAGGGTATCATCACGTTGGCTTGTCATGTTGTCATGCTCTACAGGCAAAGTATTTTCGTTTATTGACGTGGTTCTTTGTATACTTTATACGCTAGTGATGAGCTATCTGGAAGCTGCAGTTGGTATAGAGTTCGTGGAATACGTCAATAGGTCAAAGTACGTGCCTAAGAGTGCATCCACTCAGCCTTCTTCTTCTCGGCAAAGGCCTTCATACCAATCTTCTGATCCTGGCTGCCAAACAAGCTGTGGAACACTCGTCGCTCGTACTCAACACCGTCGCGCAGAGGCAGGTCCTGGCTCTTGTTGACAACCTCCTTGCAAGCCATGGTGGCAACCTTGGAGTATCCAGCAATGGTCTCGGCAAGCTTGAGCGTCTCCTCCATCAGGGCCTCATACGTAGGGAAAGTTCTGGCAGCAATTCCCCATTTCTCAGCTTCGACGCCGCTGAAGGACTTGCCGGAGAGGATGAGCTCCATGGCCTTGGGCTTTCCGATGGCGCGGGTAAGGCGCTGACTGCCACCAGCACCAGGGATGGTGCCGAGCTTGATTTCGGGCTGGCCAAAGTTGGACTTCTCAGTGCAGTAGATCAGGTCGCACATCATAGCGAGCTCGCAGCCGCCACCAAGGGCGTGCCCGGAAACAGCGGCCAAAATGGGCTTCTTGATCTGGGTCGTCAGCAGCGACCACGACTCGATGAAGGACTTGGTATAGGCTTCGGAAAACGTCAGGGGAGCCATCTCCTTGATGTCGGCGCCAGCGGCGAATGCCTTCTCGGAGCCGGTCAGGACGATGACATTGGTATCGTCGGAGGAGTTGAAGTCGTTGAGAGCTTCGTTGAGCTCCTTGATCAGAGGTGTGCAGAGAGCGTTGAGCGCCTTGGGTCGGTTCAATGTAACTGCGGGTAATTCATGTCAGTAGCAAATCAATTGAGGCATGAATAGACTTGGCATACCCTGACCGACTCCCGGCTTGGGAGTAGAAGTCTGAATGTACTCATACGACTTGGAGCTGTAGCTGCGGGCTACCCGAGGTAGTGTCGAGGGCTGGAATGGAACCCGGCTGGCAACGGGCCTCAGGCAGCGGAAGGCGTTCATTGTGATGATGGCGACGGATTGGATTCAGGTGATTACTTCCGATGCTATAATCTCAATGCGATTAGTAGATGAAGCTTTGTTTGGAGGGATTGCGACGTACAAAATTCTAAGAAGTTTATGACGGAATGACGCGGGGAGCCGGATGGAGAGCTTCGGCACAGGAGACCCCATACCTGGAGCTGGAAACCGTCGGCTTAGGCGCCCGAGCGGGTCCGTCTGCCGACCCATGTGAAGCACAGCTTTGTAACGGCAGCGCCCCAGGAGGACTTGGAAGAGAATAGGCAACGCAAAGAAGTAAGGGAAAAGACAATGGATTCGCTACGTGACCATGATCAGCCCAGAAAATGACGTTGAGAATGCATGTCTGCCTAATCGTATGGGCTGGCGTGTGTCGTGTCCGAGGCGTCTCGCCCTTTGCATGCAGGAGAAACCAAACTGTGAGCAGCTCATGGCGTGAGAACCGGTCAACCTGTGCCTTGAATATAGTTTAGCCCTACGAAAATGTGTCAAGCGTGAAGCGCAATCACGCACGACGATCTGCGACTACGAGTAGACCAATGGTTGCAGCAGGGTATGAGTGATGGTGCAGGCAGCAGCCTACCGCTGTAGGCAGACGCCCACTAGCCCTACACATACGGCGCCTTATTCCAAGTTGTCCAAGAAACATAAAAGTAAAAGATTCCTCACAGATGCGCGACCTGAAGAAGTCGTGACCTTTGCAAGCGAAATCCTAATCTGCAAAACATTTAACTTGGCATCGTCATGTTTATTCCCACGGATGACTCTCGCGCCGTCGCCGTCACGGCAGCAATCCAAGCCGGAGAGGTCGAAGCCTTGAAAGCGCTCCTTGAGAAACACCCCGAGCTCATCACGGCTAGCATTGGCTCGCCAAAGGAAGCACGGTCCTTGTTGCATATCCTGACAGATTACCCCGGTCACTTTCCCAACAATGTAGAGACTGCCAAGGCTTTGATAGCCGCCGGTGCCGACGTTAATGCTACTTTTATAGGAGAACTGCACTCGGAGACACCTCTTCACTTTGCCGCCAGCTGCGACGACGTGGAGGTTCTTGACATTCTGCTCGATTCAGGTGCTGATATCAATGCCGGCGGAGGCTGCATTGTTGAAACACCTCTCTCAGACGCCAGGGCATTTTTGCAGCTAAAGTGCGCACAGCGTCTTGTCGAAAGGGGAGCCGAAGTCACTGTCGACGACGCAGCCACCCTTGGCCTTCTCGACCGCGTCAAGGAATTTTATACCGCAAAGGAACAGCCTACGAAAGAGTCTACGAGTCTGACCTTTTGGAATGCATGCCATGGAGGACAGCTTGAGACGGCCCAGTTCTTGCTCTCACAGGGCTGTGATGTGAATGTAATTCCGCCTTGGCAGCCGCAGACTCCTCTAGATGCAGCGAACGATGTCAAGGCCGCGGACTTGGTTAAATGGCTGGAGAGTGTCGGTGGCAGGTCGGCAAAGAAGAATGAATGAGAATGTGAGATACTAAAGTTGAATGACTAACGGCATACGAAATATAATTTATTTAACCATCTGTTGCCTTCGTTGACGACGACATGCCGAGTTTGCTGTCATTGGTTCTCTGGTTATTAGGGTCAATATACCCACTCAAGGCAATGTATGCTCTTCCAGGTGTTTAAGCTTCTACTGCATCTTCAGCAGAGGAGCATCTATTTGTATTTCGTTTATAGTAAGCCTGAGCTTGGGTGTACGTATATACAGCACAAGCACAATATGTAATTGGTTGAATCACTAGTGGCAGGGAGACTGCAATTATGATATACAGGCCCACCGTTAATTCTAATAGTGAGTTAGCTAGTAATAACGTATAAACAGATAGGTGAGTTATAGATTACCCCACTGGGCATATGTTGTTCTAGTTTGTGTGGCCGCTATGGTCTATATAGGAAAGGCGGCAGCGGGCTATACTGACAGTGACAGCGTATGCTGGAACCTGTAAACATTTACTTTCCGGCCAGTATTGTTCACGAGTAGGCTGGCCATCAATACTCGAAATTGTACGGAACGAAGCTTCTCCGAATCTGCAGGCCGCGGTCTACAGCCTTAACTGGTCCGAAGTGCATGGGACTACGAAGTAACTAGTTAGCAGTAAGAGATGCTGCACCTCTCTCAATAGCCACTGGACAAGCTGCATCCTGTACGAGCTTCTCCTGCAGCAACCAGCGAAATCGCCTTCGCTGACCCACGATATCCACTGCTGAAGCCAAGGCATCACCAATTCACAACACCGACGAGGCGCCAAGATGCGGCCAGACTACCCGATTCATCTATTCCATGGAGTTGGCAGAGTAGCTTCTGCCTCGTTCCAAGCGAGCCCAGCTGCGGTGGCTTTTCGACAGGAATAGCTGCGTTGGGAGCTTGGCAATGGTTAGCGGCCAAACCTACCACTATATTTTGGAGAGTAGCTATGCCGTGCTGGGGCCGGTTGTATTTGCTTTCGCGTTGTTGCTTTGAAGGTGCGGGCTGTTAAAGTCGCGCTGACACCCGTCCTGTACGCCAAGCGCAAAAATGGCGATTTTATGCAGTTGGTATAAAAGTTTGTACCCAGATTATTTACATCTACTTTCTTAGCAATATTATACCATGCCAAGGAATTGAGATGTCAACCCTCGCTGGGCTCTCCGTCGCCCCCGTTTCTTGGTGGCTCAACCAAGATATAGGGCAGGACGAACCTCGACGAAATGAACGACTTTTCATGTAATTGCTTCTCAAAAGGGATAAGATATTAATTAGATTGCGGTACGAATAGCAGGGCCTCGCAGTTATGCTCGTCTCTTACTCGTGAAATCTCGCCGGATTCACATGTCAGCTACAAGCGCTGCGCAAACGTTGCGACTGTGTAGCTCCGCTGTCTTGCTTTTTTTTTTTTCATGTCCATGCCGCCAAGTAAATGCAGCAATGTGAGCAGCTGGGACGTAGCCAGCCAAGCAGTCGAAGTGGTTGTTTAGCATGCGTCAACTGCGACAATTAGGTCGAGGCGCTACTCCTGACTACACCACATTTTCGTTGGGACATACAGTTGCTATCCTAGTTGTTTTTTGTTTCCTTTACATCCATACAGAATGTTGCTGGAGAAAAGTTGTAGGTTTTTGTCCCTTGGCATCATCTTACATAATTTCAAGTGAGCCAAGCCATTGCCGGGGTCTGCGGCAAATGGACAGAGCAGGCAAGTATGAGATCTGATCTTCTCTCTCACAACCATCCCCCCCTTTTCCATCTCCAACATCCGTGCTGTCCTTGACCCATGGCGCTCAATGTAGCAGCAAGCCGCGACGGCTCGTCCGCGCACCAAACTCGTCAGCGAATATCAGGCTGGTTGGATCGCGCGCTGCGCCAGTCCGGCTTGAATCGTAGGACTGCTCAACCTCCTCCGTCGCTGCCTTCGTCCCGCCCACGACCCATTACACCAGCGGATAATCTTCCCTGTCACCCCCAGACCCAAAGCGCGTTCTTCTCTTGCCTACCACCCGAGATCCGCCAAGCCATCCTGCTGCGTGCATTTGGCGACCGCACCATACACATGCAGCTGATTCTGAACCACCCGCCGTTGCTAGAAGACAGTTCCAGCGTAGATGGCGGTCATGGTGGCTTGGCTCGGCATCGCGACCACTCGGCACCACGACAGTGGCTCTGGCAAAGCTGCGACTGCCATCGCAACCCGCCTTGGTTCTCAACCGAGCATTTGTACTGGTATAGGCTCTGGCATAGGCCAGAGTATGATTCCTGTATTCAAGGAGAGCGCTCTTGTTGCGCTTACTGGTCACAGGAGAATCCGCCCAAGTGTTGCGTCGGTGTCCTGGGCTGGCTCCGCTCCTGTCGTCGGGCGTAAGGTGGTGTTCCTTGCATAAGAAGGCTGTTACTGATTCTTAATAGATATGAGCAAGCTATTACCCTGCTCTATATAACAAATACTTTTCACATCTCCGGCCAGCAACTTCTTACTAGGCTGCCGGAATACATCATACCGGAACGACTAACACAAATGACCTCCTTTGAGATTGTCCTGTCTCTAGATGGAACTACTGTCTCTAGACCGACTGGTGACGACGTCTTTCAGCCAGACAGCAGAACTCTGTCAGTGGCCGTAAACATGCTCGCACGAAGCACCGGTATTAAACACCTTCACCTGTGTCTTAAATGTCCCGGTAAGCGTGGGAGTATTCTCCAAGTAGACCTGGC
This sequence comes from Lecanicillium sp. S3808, assembly GCA_023628775.1. Taxonomy (NCBI): domain Eukaryota; kingdom Fungi; phylum Ascomycota; class Sordariomycetes; order Hypocreales; family Cordycipitaceae; genus Lecanicillium; species Lecanicillium sp. S3808. The sequence goes on from JAMAJY010000022.1 coordinate 451,215, forward strand.
ACAAATACTCAACGCCCTGGACGGATGTGTACGCCTATCAGAAGCTACTTCGGTTGTGGTGCAGGTAGATCCCTTCTTATATAACGCCGTACAGGATAAAGCATCCTTTATCGAGGAATGGATGCCATACCTTGGCGTCACGCGCCAGCTTTGGCGTTGCCTGGATGACCCGGACCAGGTCAGACTAGACAGCCGGGTGTGCCGCTATCCCGAGATTCCTGCACCGCTGAAAGACGCTGCGGCGCCTGAACTAGGGCGTAGTCGTGGCTACTGGATCATAGAATCAGAAAGCAACACGCCGCTGTACAGGATGAAGTGCTTTGGGGATAATAGTATAGAGTAAAGCCACTGGCCATCATTGCCTGAGACACATAGCTGCCATAGTTAATACCAGTGCTACACTGCCCAGTTGCCTATTTTGTCTCTACCAAGTAGGCGCTGCTACAGTACGCTTCCCGATTGTAGTCACTGATCCCGACACTCCGACGCAGTAGTAGTAATCTGGCCACATTGCGCTGCAGTCGTTCCCGACAGCAGGATTCCAAGTGTAAAAGTCACTGTAGGTCAAGTTAGTACTATGCTATCAAAACCTAGCCTGTTGCACAACTCACTCTAGGGATATTCCATTCTTGGCGGCCATGTCGTAACAGTATTCACCTGGCTGCTGCATGTAGAATCGACGGCAGTTGCGGGCCATGCCTTCCCGGCTGGGCTGAGGTACTGTGACTGGTTCATTATCAGTCGCTGAAGTCGTCGGGGAAGGTAGCGTGGTGGTTGTAGAGGGCGGCACCGTCTCGCCACCGACTCCGACGCAGATGTATTTGTCCACCTCGAGACCCTGGCAGTCTGATTTAATCGCGGGATTCCAGGCAGTTAAATTCGCCTGGCTGATTCCATTGTCAGCGCAAATCTTGCCGCAGGTATTCTCGGGCCCAACGAGCCACCATGTTGTGCACTCGTCTGTCACGCCGGGCTGTGTTGGTCGCGACGCTGGTGGCGTCGTGACCGGCGGGTTTGCACCTGTGCGAGTTGTTGGTGTGCAAAAGTCAATGCGCCTGCCGTCTGGTATGAATGACAAGCCCGCCAACACGAAGTCGAAATCCGATGCCCCCAGCACTATGGATGCTGTTTTTAGCCACAGGTCGGTTCTCGGCTTTTTAAGATGAAAGTTGGATATGACATTAATAAAGACTTATGATACAGCAATGCTATTGCCCAAGCTTTTCTTGGTGCCCAAAATATACCGATCGCCGCCTTGAAGATTTGTCTCTATTCAGTGTATTTGTCCCACTTGATGAGCTTTACAAATGTGATTTGCGGTGCTTCTTTGCCCGTTCAGCAATTTTTCTATCCCGACATCTGTCCAGGCGCCTTCGGAGAGCTCAAGCGGAGCATTTAGAAGCGACAGAGCGCACTTCTAGCCTGGTATCGGAAGCACTTCATGGCTTGCGCCAAATTCGACTGTCGTCCATGGAGAAATTCTGGCAGAGCCAAGTCTTTGGTGCTCGTCAGCGTGAGTTGGAATTTGCTTGGAAAGTCAGCCTCAGTCAAGAGCTTGTTAACTTTGTGGTGACACTCGGGCCTGTGCTTTTCGCATCTATGACCATATCCATATATGCTCTCAGGGCAGGGCGTTTCAGTCCTTCGGTAGTATTCGCATCGATCAATCTGTTTGGAAACCTGCATAATGTTATCAAACAACTCCCTGGGCGATTCACGTCTTTGCACCGCGCACGTCTCAGCTACACAAAGCTTCAGATGTATCTCCGACTACCGGAGCTGACGGAGAACTCTACGTTGGCCGAGACTTTCTTGTTGCGAGATGCCAATCTGGCCTGGACTAAAGATGAAAATGACATCGTTTTAAGAAACGTGAATCTCGAATTGCCAAGAAATGGCCTGACTCTTATCACGGGCAAAGTCGGTGCCGGCAAGAGTTTGCTCTTGTCGTCAATCTTAGGAGAAGCACCTCTGCAGTCTGGTATGCTCGGTAAGCCTGGCATGGGCGGCTCATCAGTCGCGGCTAGGGAAAAGCGCGTCGTTAGAAGTTCAGTCGCTTTTGTGTCACAACCACCTTGGATTGAGGACCGCACCGTTAGAGACAATATTATCTTTGGATACGAATTGAATGAACAGCGTTATCAAGAAGTTGTGCGTGCGTGCGCGCTTACACAAGACATTGCTACCTTGAGCAAAGGAGATCTAACTATTGCTGGAACGAATGGATCATCACTAAGCGGTGGGCAGAAATGGCGAGTCGCTTTGGCGAGAGCCTTGTACTCGCCAGCCGAATTCGTCATTTCAGAAGACTTTCTTGCCGCCGTGGATGCGCCTATTGCAAGATTTATTTGCTAAAATGCACTGAAAGGAGATCTCTTGCGCGAAAGGACTACTATCTTGGCTACTCATCATCCAGAATACTGTTCCTTGTATTCGAAATATCTGGTTTCATTACAAAATGGGTCAGCTACGCTCACTTGCACGCCGACTGAGGAGTACCCGGCGGCTGCAGTGAACACGAAAGGAACACGAAGCCCTTTGGCGAAAACAGAGAAAACTGAGCTTCCTGAGGCTGATCAACCGAGAGGAATCCCGATCACAACCAAATTGGTAACGCCGCACGCCAACGATCCAGATTACTGGACTACCCTCCGAGCCTATGTTGACAGGAGCGGAAATTTCCATGGCTATGTTTGTAGCATTCTTATTGTACTATGTTACCGTTTACTTTCCACCGGCCATTCCTGGTGGTTGGCGAAGTGGACATCGAAGAGCAACATCGCCAACCAGCAAATGCCCCCCCTTTACGACGTCGGTGTATACTTGACATTGTCAGTAGCAAGTGCAGCTTTTGGTAGTGCACAGACTCTATTCTTAGCCAGAATAGGCCACGATTCATCGAAGAAGCTATTTGAAAGTTTAATGAGCCGGGTTCTCAAAGCGAAACTATCCTGGATTGACAAGACGCCACCTGGACAAGTAATACAGACTCTCAGCTCGGACATGCATTCCATAGACCATCGTATGGCTCCCCGAGTCATCGGAACTCTAAGTTCTAGTGCAGATTTTAGCGATTTGTATCAGCAGGCAAGTGTTCTCACATCAACAAAAACGAAGATAGGACTAACTTGCATAGCATCTCTTCATCACCATACATCATCTTTGCAAGTTCAATCATGTTGAGCCTCTACATTCAAGTAGCACAGCGCTCTCTTCAAGTAGCCCAGAAACTGCGCCCTCTTGTGAACACCTGCAATTACCCAATCTCGAATCATGTATCATCAACAAAAGACGGCGTCCAAACGATACGAGCTTTTGGAAAAGTACAAAACTATATCGAGAAAATGCGAAGCCACATCGACAGTAGCAACACAGCCTCGACACATATGGCTCTCGGCCTGCGCTGGGTAGGCATTCGCCTTGGTGCCATTGGCAGCATATTTGTTGCGGCCGTGACCGCAACGACTGTTTTCAGTCATGGGACTGCTTCGACCACGGGTCTGACGATTACTTTGGCACTTCAGCTCCGTCAAGCTCTAAATATTACGATCGGACAGATTAATGTATCAAGGACTGGCCTCAACGCCATTGGACGGGTCCTGGCGCTAGCCTCCATCCCGTCGGAAGAAGAAGAGCAGGATGGAACTAGCCCAGATGAATGGCCGAAGTACGGTGGAATCAGGACACGAAACCTTGGTATTCAGTATGATAAAACTTTGCCGTGGGCTCTCAAAGGCATTTCTCTCTTCAACACGGCCAGCGCCTCGGCATTGTCGGTCGCACTGGAGCTGGCAAGTCGAGCTTGATCAACGCCCTACTTCGCTTTGTTTGATGCGACCGAAGGCCAGATCTTCATTGATGAGGAAAACATTACCCACATCTCGCGACAACACTTGCGTAATGCAGTTACTGTTATACCGCAGGACGCTTTCCTTTTTTCAGGAACACTGCGATCAAACGTGGATCTCTTTCGCAAGCATAGTGATGCCAAGATCATCACTGCTCTCCGAAGCGTACACTTTGCATTTTTTAAGCGGGAAGGAGATGTCATTGCAGCCGACCTTGATCGCACTATCCTCCCTGGAGGTTCGAATATCTCCCATGGACAACGCCAGCTCGTTTGTCTTGCCCGGGTAATACTCGAAGACAAGTGCCGTATTCTCGTCCTAGACGAAGCAACTAGTGGTATTGACCACATCACCGAGACATCCATCCAAGAAGCAATCCGAGATAATTTCAGGGATATGACCATTCTAGTAGTAGCACACAAGCTGCTCACGGTCGCAGACTTTGACTCGATACTGGTATTGGATCAGGGTGAAGTGGTGGAAAATGGGCCACCGCGGCAGCTGCTGGCGGCTGAAGGCAAATTTTGGAACATGGTGGAGCAGAGTGAGGATTCCAAAAAGATTAAAGAGCTTGTTCAGCAAGATGGCAAATATTTATAAATATGTTCAAATAGAAAGGAAAATTCAATTACAGCAATATAAGCTTTGTCACTCTTGTTCGTGGTATAATCACAGTTCAACCCTACAGCATCCAGGTTTGGTAACGAAGCTGTATCGAGACTGTTCAAATTTCCACAAGGGCTATACCAGGAATATAGGTTCACTTACATCCTTCTCAGACCGCGCCATGTTTACGTTTAGCGTATTATCAGTTAGCATTTGCCTACTACGACTACTACAGAACTAGAGAGGCTTAGCCAGCCTCTGATGTAGCACGTTTTATGTGATGAGATAAATTTAAAGGAAAATAATAAGTCCTTTAAAGAAGCAATAGTAAAGACAAAAAAGGAAACGGCAGAAACAAGTCTATTTCGTGATCTTCATTACTACGATGCCATTTCCCCAAAAAAACAGGAGCGTTGGTTATATACGTCGTAGCAGTGAAAAGCAGCTAACCCAAACTAGGCAGCGCTCCAGCTTGACGGTTCGATGCCAGATTGCAGCGTTCCTGGCGAGAGTGGCATTGCAACGGCAAAGCCCCGCCACCTCATTGGCCAGTGTTACCTTACGTGTCTAGAATATCCTGGTCCCAAAAAAAAGTTGGCCCGCAGACGCCGCCCCACGCAGTCTCCCAGGCTGTGTTCAGCAGTAAAGGAGGCGGCGCTGGCCGCAAACGCGATAAACCCTTTCTGTCTTTAACGAATCGACATCGTCTTTTGCGACAACGCCTCGAGTCGCCGCCCGGCACCATCTCACGACACTAGTTGCATCACTTCAACCCGAGACTGCCATCTAATCATCAATTCGTTCACACTCAGCGACCAGCTGTCTCGCCACGATGGATGCGCCGGAGCCTAGCCAGACCCCTTTCGACTCAGTCACTGCCCATACTTCCAAGCTCTCAAGGGTGCGCATGACCTGCATCTCTCCATCCAAGGCCGCTTCAATACTGACTGGAACTAGCAATATCAAGCGCTACTTGACCAATCGACACCATTTGTCCTCTACCGCTGGGTCGGCACTGGCGCCACGCTGCTAGTCTTTTTCATTCGCATCTTTGTCGCACAAGGGTGGTATATTGGTAAGAGACGGTTAACGAGGCGATATAGAAATAGAGTCCTCTCGAACAAACAACTAACACATACAAATCTAGTTGCCTACGCTCTCGGAATCTACCTCCTGAATCTCTTCCTCGCCTTCCTGCAGCCCAAGTTTGACCCGTCCAACGATGACCTCGAGAATGACATGGAAGACGGAAGCGTCGGCACTCTTCCCACGAAAAGCGACGAGGAGTTCAAGCCCTTTATCCGCAGACTGCCCGAGTTCAAGTTTTGGTACTGGGCCACTCGTGCCATCGTCATCTCCTTTATCTGCACATGGTTTGAGATCTTCAACGTGCCTGTTTTCTGGCCCGTTCTCGTCATGTACTGGATTATCCTTTTCGTCTTGACCAGTAAGCTCTCGCCTCCTTGACAGAAAACATGACAGCAACAGGAGATTGTATACTAACAGACTACTCAGTGCGCAAGCAGATTCAGCACATGATCAAGTACCGCTACGTGCCGTTCACCGTCGGCAAGCGCAACTACAACAAGGACAGCTCCTAAACAGAGAGCGCTTCTTGCTGAAACCGACATATTCGAGTCCCACGATACTGAACTTTGGGGGAATAGACATTGTAAAACATTATACTGGGTTTTTGAGATTGCCGTCAGCTGAGGTCACCTTCTGTACAAATAGGACGTGGGCAGGTGGATGTACGGGAACGGCTTTTAATGCAGCATTAGACACGGTTTTGTGCAGTAAGCGCACAGGGTGACTGGATTTTAGGGAAAAGCAGTTTAATGAGAATTCTTTTTAATATTGAGATTATACGTTTCTTTTAATCATCTTCCTTTCTGCGGACTGTCGAACTGTGACATGTCGGCGGTATACCCGCGGGTGCGGTGGTCTTCGCGTGGGGCTCCGGAGCGGACGCCAATGATCCCTACCTATGCGCACCCAACTTTTCGTGCTCACTCTGTTGAACCACAACCGCGCCTTGCCAGCTTCAACCATCCCATCTTCGCACCGCGCACAACACTCCAACTCCCGAAGCGAGCCGTCGCATCTCAGCTGTCGACAGTTACTTCGTCACAGCACTCTCCACAAAGATGTCGTCCTCTGCGCCTCGCTCAGGCGAGCGCATGATCCATCAGGACTACATCGCTCGCATCCGCTACTCAAACGCCCTGCCACCGCCGCCGAACCCCCCGAAGCTTCTCGAGATCCCCAACACTGGCCTTGCCAGCGGACAGTACACGACTCCCGGATTTGCGTCGAGGCTGGCGCGAGAGCAGCCGCTAAACATTGAGGCCGATGCCGAGCTGGGAATGCCGCTCGACCTGGTCGGTATGCCAGGCGTGTTTGACGGCGATGAGAGTTGTGAGTATTTTGGAGGCGTTTCATAAGGCGAGAATGGCGCATACTGACATCAATTTCCACAGCTATCCAAGCTCCAGTCGAGCCTCCGGCCGTCCATCCCCATGACAAGCCCCTGCTGCGACCGATTGCCGCCCTTGGCAAGCCCAAGGTTGCCGAAGCCAACGTCTCGTTCCTCCGCCGTACAGAATATATTTCCTCCCAGGTCCCGAAGCGCCACGAAGGAAGCAGCCCCCGAGCGCTTCTCACTCGAGCGAAAATGCCAGCTCAGCGCGCTGCCCCAGCGGCCGCCGACTCACCACAGGTCATCAAACGCAAGATTGACCAATCGTTTGACACTGCCGAGCAAGACCTCAAGGACCCGAAGCGCATCAAGCATCCGTCAAAGAAGCATCTCAAGCTCGTCGATGCCACGCCTTTGCTGCCGGATTTGGATGCGTTCCCAGACTCGGGCGCCTATGTCACAATCAAGTTCCTAACCAACCCCATTCCCGGCACCGGTAGCAAGTACGACAGTCGCCTGGCAAGCAGTGTCTTTAGGCCCCTGGACAAGACACAGGAAGAAGAGGCTGCTTACGAAGCTGCACTTGCCGCATACGAGAAAGACTCTATCAATAACCAGAAGCCACAAAACATGATGAACTACGACTTTTACCTCGGCGAAGGCGCAGACGTTGGACGCAACTTTCGCAGAAAGTTTGACGCCGCCGATCCCGAACACGATGACGATGCGCTGTACACGGATCAATCTAGCGGATGCTTCCAATACAAGCGAGTGCGTGCCTACGAGACAGCCCAGGAGACGGAGCTGGACCACTCGACGAAATACGAGGACGAGGTCATTATGGCCTTTAACGACGACGAGAACTACCCGCTACAAAAGGCCATGTACTATTACCCCGTCATGCAGAAATCCACCATCCGCCCGCAGCGAACAAAGAACATTGCCCGCACGGCCGGTATGTACGATGAGGAGCAGATTGTCGACCAGCTAGAAGTCACCGTGGAGGATCCCACAGAAGAGATGCGCGATGCCATGAAGCGATACAAGGAGACTCCTCTTGGCTGGGACCAGGAACCCGAGCCGGAGGAGGAGGCCGAAGTTGAAGCTGAACCTGAACAGGCAGGTGGTGGTGAGGATGCTGAAGGTGAAGATGCCGAGAGGAATGGCGGCAGTCGGGAGGAGTCGCGTCAAAGATCGTCTTCGGCAGATCGTGAGGCGGACGCAGATGGGGACGAAGAAGAATAAACAAAACCTTTTAGTGTAATTTGTTGAGGTATTTCATCGTTTGGTTTAGACGAAACTTCCTACTTTTGTTGCGGTTGCGATTGGCGCACCTTGGGCCAGATATGGGTTGTACAATGGTTATATTGGGGTGGTTAATATTCCACCAGGCGTAGAGCGCAAAAATTCCTTTTTTCAATAAAAAACACCAGGCTTCATCATGTTATACTATGTGTCTTCTTGTCCAAGTACATGTGGTTCCAATCATATCGACAATAACTCATAAAGTCAACAGGCTATGTGAAGTACCAAATCAAAAACAACGCCCGCTTCAAATGCAATTTCGAAAAATAAAAAAAGACATAGATCCTTAGTTGGCGCTTGACGCAGATAACTTGGTATTGGGGTTTGCCGGATCAAACCCAATAATCTCCCTATTGTCATCAATAACCCTAGCGTATCTGTTTTCTACAAGTCAGTCTTGGTTTTCCGTCTCTGGCAATCATTTTATACTTACTCAAGCAGCAGCCGAAAGAACCACGCCTCCATATCAACCTTTCTCACAGCTTTATTCGCCCACTCCCTACTCTCTTCTGCCATCCCCTCCGCATCCGCAGCCCCAGCGCCATCAACGCTATAAAATCGCACAGCGTCCAGCCACTCGTGGCCCTGCATGCTAAGCGGCACATAGTGCAGCCACGGCTTGATCCATTCAGCATGCCACTCTCTAAAGAGCGCAAGCTTGAAAATCTGGCTGCGCGACTGCAAGAACGTGTAGAATCGTCCGCTAAAGGCGTTGCCGTCCATGTCGAGCAGGTGCTTGTAGCTCCACGAGTCTTGCATGTCGACCTTGTCCTTGATGACGAAGAATTGCTTCTGCGCCTCGCAGTCGCCGGGGTCGCATTGGCCGACGTGCGAAAAGTGTACGTTCATCAGATTGCGGTAGTCGCCGCGTGCAACCGTCGAGACGGCCCAGTCTGTTGATGTAGTGCTGCTGCGTTGCTCGTCGTCTTTTGCGTCGGTGGTGTATATCTTGGCGTCGCTGGCGGCATTGATCTGTTCAACGACGTGCTGCCGATGTTGCCGTCTCCAGCCGCCGTTTCTGCTGAAACCGCCGGTGGTCGAGCCGCGCCAGAACAGGCTATTGTTCTTTTCGGCCCAGCTGACATCTCGAGTTTCGTTGTAGGCTGCCTTTTCAGCCCAGTACCATGGCGAGGGGTATATGATATCCGAGTAGGAGGATATCTTAGACTGCGAGAAGACGGGGACTAGGTCGTGGGTGACTTTGTAGATGTTGGGACGGTCAAAGAAGCCGTAGGAAGTGCTGAGAGATGGACTGAGGCAAATGTCGGACATTGCGGTAGTATTATAGATGTAGCCAAGCTCCGAAAGGCCGTATTTCCCCAGGTCGTCCTCCATTTCGTCTTCTTCGAGAACGCGAGCCGGGCTGTCTGGCGGACACGACATGCGGGAGTTGGACCAAGTAGCCTGACGAAAGATGCTCTGAAAGCGAGTGAGTTTCGTCTCTTGAAAGCTTTTCCTGTCGCTAAGCTCTGGCGCCGTTGTGCTAAAGTCGTTTATGGGCGCTGCCTGGTTTGATGCAGGCATGTTCTTCGTTTTGGCCTTGGCGACCAGTCTCGACAGGTCATCATGGGGGAGTACAACCCGCGGTTCATCATGAATATTGAAAGCAAGATCCATGTCGGGGAGAAATGGTAGAGCGCTTTGTAGCATTTCCATGGTTGCGTTTTGCTGCCATTCCGGTCCCTTCTCAATGTGCGAAATTGCGTGGTTTCTTATAGCGACGCCGATGAGCGCATTGTCAAAGCCGAGCGCTTCCTTTGCGCGCTGTCTGGTTGTTTGCGGTTTTAATCCCCAGAATGGCGTGAGAAGGTCGTGGATGGTATCAAACTCGTCCACGAGCTGTACATTGTTCTTTTGTGCAAACTCGAACCACTTGTCGAAATGCGGTGGTGGCGGGATGCCGTATCGTCGGCGATACTCCGTGACTGCTTCTGTGAGGGACTTGGACTGACGTGACAGAACATTGTCGAATTCTTTTCGCGAATTTTGCATCAGATGTTGAATTGGGTGCTTAGAAGCGTCCAAGCTGGGTCTTGACGTTGATGGGGCGTCATCGTCTTCGCTGCTGATGCCCGGCTGGTGTTGTTGTTGTTTGTTTTCTTGTTGCTGCTGCTGATATTGCTGCTCCGTTGTTGACCCCAAGTGTTGCTGTGCGCCATTGAGGTTATCGATGTAGTGCTTATGTGAAGATTCATATGAATTTGATGCCCTTGGAGGTGGAACATTTGGGGGAATGTGCAATAATGAGTATAAAAAGAAGAGGAATACCGCGACAACAATGGCGAATCCCACGGGTCGCCTTCGCGCGTAGTGGTCTATCATTGTGGGCACTTTGCGCAGCTGGAAATAGACACAATTCAAAATTAGTCGCTCATCGCTGGAAATGGAGTATGGAAATGTCAGCTGCGTTCAGATTTACTGGTTATTACCAAATGGATCTTCGTCATGAATGTGTATGTCCGAGTTTGGCTCCGCTTGCGGACGTTGGTGCGACGCTGATGGTTGCCCCAGCGACACCGCCACTGATGCGTTCTTACGGCTTTATTTCGAGCGATCGCTCATCTTTGCATGATAATCAGTTTGTAGTCCATACTGTAGGGTTGATTAAGGAAAATTCAATCTTTAAATCTATTTGTAAGTTCCTTCATCGTGCGAGTTCCACATCCCAGCAGTTTAAATTCCCTAGCCGTTCATAGGGCTGGCCAGTGGAATGTGACTTTGCCAGCAAGCCGTCGGCGGCAACTGGGGTAGTTTGCGCGGGCTGAGACTGTCTGCTTGTGGGCGAGCACGCTGAGGAGCAAATTGTCAAGATTCGCCTACTACAGGAACTTGCGTGGTTACGGAGCAAATCAATGTACTCGTATTGCTGGAAGGAAAACGTGTCTATGTACCATGTACTATCGCGACGTCTCTAAGTGCATCACGATGCAGCCTCTTCCAGACACCATTACTATCTACACATAATTTCTCATCATCATTCATGAGCACCCGTAAACTCCCATCCTTCACTGCCATTGTTGTTCAGAGGCGGCTCCCCAGCTCCGCTCATCAGCACGTCAAAAAAAGCAGTGTCAAAGCCCTGGAAAAGCCATTCTTCCATGCCAGCAGAAGCATGAGGGAGTGTTTCTTCTGGCAGCGTTAAAACGTCTACAGATGAGGCTTGGACAGCTTCTTCGTCGTACTGTCGTGCTGGCTTGTCCTTCGCGGTGTGTACAGTTGCTTGTGAACCTGACATGGGCACATCTGCATCATGGTCGGAGGCGCGTGGTGTTTCTACAAGGATAGATCCAAAACCGCCAAGTGTCACGCCCTCATGGGGAACCTTCTCCTCTTCCGTATCCAGGGCTGCAATGGAGATGCCATCTCGTGCAATTCTGATTGCACCAACGTACGGCACCTTGACCGTCAACTCGCTCTGGTTATCTTTTTGACTTCCAACCCGCTTCCCTATATTCCCCGCCTCAATGTCCAACAAGTCTTTAAGAAGCGCTGCGCATTTCGTTGCTAGTACGTCCTCATGTAGCTCTGACATGGACGCCATGCATTCAAGGGCTTGCTTTACTGTGGCTCTATCTCCCACCCGCTGATGAATGAGTAGGTTTTCCGTCCCTTTGTTACAGTGACTCAAGATATGAGCAATCATCAATGTCATGCCCGCAATCAAGGCTACAAAATCACCCATTCGACAGCCGGCTGTGACTGGATTAAATGTACGGATTGCAATCTGGCGGATAAGAACCTCGCGGCTGGCACTTGCACAGGCGATTCTCGAGTAAATTCTCTGTGAGGTATGCTTTGGGTTTAACATGTATGGTAGATGAAGCTGGTTGACTAACGAGTAATAAAATATATGATCCCAAGCTCGTCGCGTTTCCCAAAAGGCTTCCGCCGAGTCAACTTGGAGACCTGCAAGGTGTATTGGTCGCCAGAACGCAGAAGACGATTGTTCAATGACATCCAAGAGTTCTTGATCAATTTTTTGAGTCATGAGGAGCGCCTCCTGGGATGCTTGCATTTGGTTTCGTTCGATAATCTCGCGTACCACACCAGGAATGTGTACAGGTAAGTTGCCGCTCTCTGTGGAAGTACTCGTGGCTCTGGGAATTGTAAACATTACGCCGCCGGTGCTGGTGGGTAGGCCAAGTAGCAGGGAAAGATATTGTTCTGTGGAAACCACACACGCCCACATGACTGTAGCATCAAGATCGTTCTGCTTCTTGAGGACTTTGAAACGATAATGGCCTGGCCGATGCAGACCCAACAGCTGGGCCGTCATAACAGCGCGGCGCATTGTGATCCAGGATCGACGGATATTGCCGCCATCCATGTGATAAAAACCTTCGAGGATGAGGTTTTCCAGACCTTCCAAAATGCCCAGCAGGGCGTCATTCGCATTCACCAGCTTGATGGCCGAGTCTGCTAGCTGCTCCATGATGGTACGGTGATGCTTGGTGAGGCTGGGTATCGATTTTGTGGGAGGCAGGTATTGCAATCCTACAGCGAAAAGCAGCATTTGTCTTGCCAGCAATACTGGGTGACTTTCCGGATATAGGAGATTGGCTATTGGTGTTTGTTCTTGTTCTTTGGCCATTTCATTTGCCCAGGTGCTGCATAGCTTAAAGCTAGATTGATAGCAAAACATGGACATGCTGCTGAGATTTTCCATCAGGGTTTCAATGTCTTTCCGAGGAGGGAGGGACCTCAGCAGGGCGCGAGTGATGCTTGGGTATGCGGAAGCCTCTGAAATGACGGCAGGGCTGGATGCGGGCGTTGGTGGTACGTTTGGCGTCATGAGCCGGCTTGCCGTTTTCTCGGTTTGTAGACGACTAGACACATTGTTTCGCTTTATTATGTTATTAGTACATAGTCGTGTAAGTGAAGGTGCTGACGTACCTTTCCATCTGGCAATGCCGACGTTACATGTACCGATGAGTGCCTCGGTGATTCGCCGCCAATAGAAGCATTCGGTCGAACACGGAAACCACCGTCGCCTGGTAATATATCCGGAGCGGCATCTTGTTCAGCATCTTTCTCAGCATCTCCTGTCATACACTCAGCCTCGTCGGGTCCGTCAAAGAGAGCTTGACTAATGCATTTCGTGCCCCGACGATGGCAAGTGATGCAGATGGCGTCATTGCTAGATGAAAAGGTGCACTTGACCTTTCTCCGTCTGTACTCCAAACAGCTATGTGTACCCTTTCGGAGCTTTCTCCGTTTCGCTGTGTTTTCGTCCGGGTCAACACCCATCACTAGACTACGCAGCTTGTGGCACGCTGCGACTGCGGCGACACAAACTAGCCTAGCTGTTCACCAAGAGCGGCAGGTAATAGACGGGTCTGATGTACTCCACACCCTGTCAAGCCATTGTTGATGTCGGATGGAAAGTTCGGAGCAAGGTGATAGTAGAGGTGTTGGAAGTTGCGCGTCGTTGGTTCGGCCGAATTCAATGAGCGCTATCGAATGCGGATTCGTCCGAGCTCCCGCGGGCTCGGACGGAGATTCAGCCGAGTGTATAATCACAACCAAGAAGCGACGTCGCATGAAAGTATTGCCAAAAATATTAGACCGATGTTGGCAGTAAATGTAATTTGGCCACCTGGACCATAATTGCACCCTCCACCACGCTCATCACCACTATTGTCTACTACTGTCTATTGCAGTACACAGCCATCAATCTACTCATGTGATCAAGTACAAGCATAGAGTAATAATTGTGGAATTTACCACGGTTGATAAAGCGATTATGATAGATGTTTAGATTTATAGGGAGGTATTACCCTTACGAATATCCTTGCCCATACGAGCTCGGAGATGAGCGTGTATGTCAAGCTATGTCTCTTGCCCCTGCATTCGGCCGAAGCTGGCAGATATAAACACACAACGTTTCGCAAACACGACAGGCAACAGGCTTTTACAATTTCCTAAAATCATTTTGCAATAGAAGTGAAAGATGGACAAACAACCTATACATTCTGAGAAAAGCGCTCAGGCCAAAAGCCCTCTGCAGTCTTCGCCTTCGCCTACCACGGTATCAATTTCACCGCAAGACGACGCAGACATCACCAGCCAAGACGCGATGACTAGTGCAACTGAAGAATATCCGCATGGAGCTCGACTGGCTGCCATTGTATTTTCACTCATGCTTGCCATGTTTTTGGTAGCCCTCGACAACGTTAGTCCCCCTCTCCGTGATGCTCCCACACCACAGCTGATCAATCCTCAATCCTTTCACCAGACCATCCTTGGCACGGCCATTCCCAAAATAACAGACGAATTCCACGATTTGAATAAAGTATCGTGGTACGGATCAGCTTATTTAATGACCTTTGGCGGTGGTTAGTTACAGACACAGTTGCTTCTCGATATCGTGCTAACCTTTTTCATAGAGTGGCCTCTTCCTCTGGCCCACGAGGCTTGGATACTCGATCCTGGGGCGCTTCAAGGTGGAATTTTAAGGTGCAGCAGCTGACTTTCATAGGTTTTCAATCAACCTGGGGGAAGTTTTACAAGTACTTTCCCATCAAGCTCTGGTTCCTCGTTGCAGTCTTCATTTTTGAAGTGGGCAGCCTCGTGTGCGCCGTGGGTCAAAATCCTACAACTCTCATCGTTGGCCGGGCCATTGCTGGCTTTGGCGGATCAGGAGTAGGCGTGGGCATCTTTACTATTCTTGCGTTTGCTGCGGCCCCTGAGAACCGTCCAAAGCTTTTGGGGTTTACGGGAGCAACCTACGGCATTGCCGCCGTCTTGGGACCTCTCATTGGCGGCGCCTTCACTGACAAAGTATCATGGCGCTGGGTAAGATGGCACAGCTTTAAAATAATGTGGCATATCTGACAGCTGATAGTGCTTTTACATTAATCTACCAATTGGTGGCCTGGCTGCCGGAACCATCTTCTTCCTCTTCAAGACACCAAGCAGCGCCGTCCCGACAAAGGCTGCACCTAAAGAGAAGTTGTTGCAAATGGACCTTGTTGGTGCAGCTCTTATTATGGGACTGATAGTTTCATTTATCGTGGCGCTGCAGTTTGGTGGTCAGACGCATTGCTGGAAGAGTGGCCAAGTCATCGGCTTGCTTGTCACCTGTTTCATCATCTTCCTAATCTTTGTAGCTTGGGAAATCTACCTGAAGGAACGTGCAATGATCGTCCCACGACTGGTAAGCTAAAGTCCAAGATATATTCTTCCTTACATGAGCTAATAGCAAAACTGTTTAGTTTATGAAACGATACATTTACGTGGGCTCCATATACATGTTTTTCTTTGGAGGCGCCTATTTCATTATCCTCTACTATCTTCCCATCTACTTCCAGAGCGTCTACAACAGCAGTGCAATCACATCGGGTGTCAACATGCTCGCGCTTATCATCCCTCTAACCATAGCTGCCGTTGTACAGGGCTTTGTGCTGTCCAAGATCGGTATCATTCCCCTGTATTGGGTTATAGGTGGCGCTTTAGGAACCATTGGATGTGGCTTATTCTATACTTTGGATGTCGGTACTCCTTCTGCTAAGTGGATTGGGTACCAGATCATTGTTGGTTTCGCCACGGGCTGGACATTTCAGGCTGCCATGTCCAATGCCCAGGTTCATACCTCTGCAGAAGACATGTCACAGGCCACGGCTACGGTTAATTGTGAGTTCCTAATCTACTTACCTTACAATACGCATTTCCTAACATTATACTAGTCTTTATGACTGTTGGCGGAGCTTTCTTTCTCTCAGCAGCACAATGCGCCTTTAATAATCAGCTGGTGGAAACTCTTACCATGAAACTCCCCGAGCTTGACCCGGCAGTATTTCTTACAACTGGTGCAACACAAATTCGGGAAGCCTTTACAGCCGCACAAGTTCCCGTTGTTGTCAATGCATATATGGATGGCCTCAAGGCTATCTTTGCAATTACAGTTGCCGCCTATGGTACCGCTACTATTATTGGCTTCTCTGGTAGCTGGAAAAAGCTCCATGGTGATGAGTTGAAGAAGGCTGCTGGTGGTGCTGTATGATAGTCTCTGGGTTGTTGTCATGAGTAGACACGGCCCAGCTTGTTGGTGTACTTTAAATTATAGACGATCGTCTTTTAGAGTTACTGTCTAGTAGTGAAGCTTGGGGAATTATACAGTCCTTAGTTAGTGAATTACTACATTGCTTTGGACATGTTAGCAGACTGTCCCCAATGCAAAAACATAATGATCACGTAATTGTGATGTACATTCTTCCATCAGAAGCAAGTACTGGATTTATTTCCAGATAAGTTATTTTTGTTGTAAGTCATGTAGGTGCCCCAGTCGCAGCCTCATAAAGCACGTGGCCATCAACAAATGGGTGATGCGTCGTTACCCAAGAGCGGCTGCAGCGTCACAGCAGCTCTTCACTTCCGCATCTTCTTTCCCTCTATGCAGTATTGACCAAAACATCTCCCACAAGGCTAGTCAACATGGAAGTCTTGCCATACGAATGAAGCTTGCTACCACAAGTGCCTTTTCTGCCACCGTCCGCGCCGAAAGGGAACGCGCGACCGGGTCCATTTTCTCGACTTACGGGCACGACTAAAAGCGAGGGCCCGGAAGCCAAAAACCCTGGCGAACCCAAGAAATAAAACACTTTTGAACGTGGTGATCGGAGCGAAGGCTTGGTAGGTGAGTGGTGGGTGCCTGCTGCTGCCTGGTTCTTCGAAGCGGCTAACACGACTAAAGAAAGGCTTGGCTGGAGCTGTCCTAGGAAAGGCGTATTCTGTGCGAGAAATTCTGTAATCCTTAGACAATATATCTACCATTTCCTCTTTTCAGACGCTAAGGGAACCTCAAAGCGTAAGTGAAACTTGACACAGGCTAGCTACACTACCAGTGTGGGAAACTTGTGAGCGACGCTGTTACGCAAAGTTCGCTACATGTCTTTAGGCAGCCCTGAATGCAGGGTTGTCACTAACATGAGTGTTTCGACATATATACGTGAGCATTCGAGCCGATCCTGTTTATCCTGTTTAGCGTTGATCATGTCATTCGAGGCTATCGCGAGCCTACGGACCGTGCCCGGGTTCTAGTGATGACCAGCCTGGTTGAACTCAAATATCAGGCATATATATTTTAAATAATAATATATTATATATTTACTTAATTTTTTTATATATTTTATATATTATATATTTATTTATTTTAGAATATAAAAAGGTAGAATTATTTTAAAGATCTTTAATTTATTTAGATATATATATATATATATATCTATTCTTAAATTAAATCTAATAAATTAAATATTCTACTCCTTTCATATATATAATTAGGTATAGATGCTTTTAAAATTAGGCTAGTGCTATATCTAGTAATATTGTGCCGTATCTAATCGTACTATGCTAAATATCGAGGACGCCATTGCCGAGCTACCGCCCGCTCCATCGAACTGTGTGGCGTGAGACTTGGCTAGCTGTTGAGCGGTAGTGGGTCGTACGAGGTGCTTTTTTACTTGGCGATGTTGCTGTTTCTACGTGAAATGGATCGCGGTAGCTTGTCAGCTCGATAGCAAACCATACACTCGCCGTGGTAAACAAACTGAATAGCCCCAAGAAGCAGAAGCGAACGTTGGGATGAAGAAGAGGAGCACGCTAGCAACCGACAAACTGCCCCAGCGGTCCACTTGCTGGAGAATTGGATTGGATCATTCAGGCTACGAGTACGGACGTAGAGGACGACGCAACAGCTCAATGACGAAACCCCTTTTTTGTCCCGTCGCCTCACAAAGCTTCTCAAGTGGATCGTGGGCCCATGTTTGTAAAGAAGCACCGCCAAGGGCACTCCTACGGTGTATGTAGACGTCCGTTGATATTCGTCGCATATTGATATTGGATGGGGCAAGACGGCGGCATGAAACGTATGGGCTTCCTCTTGACACATGCGATGCATCCTGCAGCTGTACGTCGTCATCTTGGTCCCCTTGGGTGGGCTGAGAATCCGTGACGTCGGTGGGCGCATTTTGTGGCTGCATCGACTCTGGCCCTGCCACCACATTGTGTAAGTGAAGGTGTCAGCATAGCCCGGTACCTGGTGTGCGAGTCAGCCCGCACATCCTGATCATCAACCCCTTTTGCTGGAATACGCGGCGTTGTGGAGGAAATCCGCTGTATAATGCTGGGTCGTCGGGCGGGCAAAGGCGAGGGAGGGGAGGGGAGCGGCGGCTGATGATCAGCAAGACGGGTGGGTGCCTCCAACAATTGCGCGGCAAACAGGGGCAGAGCTTTTCTAATTGTGCTAGTCGAGACTGGAGCCGGAGCCCTGGACCACGTAATTGTTGACATTCGAGCCGCGACGTCGTAAAACAAGGGGGAGGAGGAGCATGCGAAAAAATACTTTAACTCTTTGTCTACCTGCCTCGTACGAGAAATCGGGCGATAGCCGGACGCTGCAATCAATACTTTATCATCAGTCCTCGCCTAGTAATAGTGCTTTTGTTGTTGAGAGCCTCAGCTCCCGACACTCGTTTGCAGGTTGCCGTCGGGTCTTTCCTGGCCAAGGTTCACATGTACTTTCAAGGTACCCGACAACAGCGGAACCTCAAGCTGAAGCAACTTTGGCTGAACAGTCTGTTGACCAGCTTTTCTCTTTCTCTTCGAGCTGCTCTTATTTTTTCGTCCTTTTTATCATTTTTCCCCGGGCCTTCTCAATTCAGTTCCGCCGTATCTGTTCCGGCGCATCTCCCTCATCCCTAACTACCGCCAAACGGCTCGAATCACCATCTTCACACACCTTCAGCCTCCAGGCCCTCAATGGGCATATCACACTATGAGCTCTCGTGGCCGTGAAGAGCTGCTGCCATTTGTGGAGCGCGGTCGGTCTGACTCCGAAGAGCTTATTCCCCTCGTCGACAGCGCTTCGGAAGATGCCTTTGCTGCCAAGCCGGATCACGCCCGCAAGCTAGATCCTAGTGTGCGCGACCCTCGTCGCTGGCAACACCCTGATCCTTCCTTACTCTACAGCTATGACTCTCACAGGTCACATCGCCGCTGCTGGCCACCGGCGTATCCAAGATTTCGACGACAGTTACGCTTCCTTCGCCAACTGCTGCATCTGATCAAATATGCCGTCTATGCTTACTTGCCCGTGCTCATCCTCTGCCCCATCTTCTTCCCATCATACAACAATCCGCCGGCTCATTACGCAGAACTCGCTTCGGCATGCTCTGGCTCGCAATCAGAACCTGGTTGCGCCAACCCTCGTCAAGAGCAGATTTTCATCACTACGGCCTTGTATGACAAGCACGGAAAGCTACTGGGAGGCAAATACGGACAGAATCTGCTCGACCTCATTCACATTTTAGGAGAGCAAAACGTCTTCTTATCCATCTACGAAAATGACAATGCCCCAGACGGCATTGCAGCGTTTGATGCTTTTCGAGACAGGCTGCCGTGTCGAAGCGAGCTTGTACATGAGGCGCACGTCTCCATGGATGACTTCCCGACCGTCACAATGCCAGACGGCACCCAACGCACCAAACGTCTTGCATACCTAACAGAGCTTCGGAACCGAGCAATGCGCCCCTTGGACCAATTTAACGAGACAGTGGGCGCCTTTGACAAGATTCTCTTTCTCAACGACGTCTTTTACAACCCAATTGAAGCCGCCCAGCTGCTGTTTTCCACCAACGCTGATTCAGCCGGCCACGAGCAGTACCTCGCCGCTTGTGCCCTCGACTACTGGAATCCCGTCAAATTTTATGACTCATATGCAACCCGCGACGCCGACGGATTCACTCCTGGCGAGCAAATCTTTCCCATTTTCACCCCTTCTGGTAGGGCTTTGTCAAGACAGGACATGTTTGACCAAACAGATGCCGTTCGCGTATCTTCATGCTGGTCCGGGATGGTAGCAATGCAAGCGAAATGGGTTCAGAATCTCAACAAATCTCTGCCCCGACCAGACTTTCAGGATGTTGCCGCGCATGTCATAGACCCGGATGATCCAACTCCTGTGGCCCCTCCTATCCGTTTTCGATATGAGCCTGAGATATACATGGACGCTTGTGAATGCTGTTTGTTTCTTGCCGACGTCTTTACTGCCGCACGCAAAGCTGGAGCACTGGAGACTGGCGTATACATGAATCCATTTGTGCGGGTTACCTACACCCCTGACCTTCTTCCAATTTTACCATATATGAAGTACTGGGAGCGGTCGTGGTTGGTGCTGCAAACAATTGTCTCGTTTCTGAAATGGTATCCAGACTCAAACCCGTATCGCACAGTGAAGGAGGGGCAAGCATTTACAGAAGAGGTGTGGGTTTCCGATAACGAGACGCGAGCACTTGGTTCCTGGGTCATGAAAGAACGCACCGGTCGGAACGGTCTATTTTGTTGGACACGGAAAATGCACTTGGTCAATCGCGGTGCACGAAAGGGCGAAAAGAACTGGGAGCACACAAGAGTGCCTGCTGGAAGACGACTATAATAGCTTTTTCACTTATACCCAATCATATTAATACTAATACGTCTTGTTTGAGACTGACACCCATACAACAACTTTACGCTTTCCAAACTAGCCAAGCTGTGTGTGAGCTCGCAAACCAGGCCGCTGCGTCTCATCTGATAAACATTTGACATGTAATTTTCCGCTAGGAGTGTCAAGTTTCGAGCCATTCGCTTGTTTCTCGGCAATGCATACAAGCCTGGCTACCAGGATCAGCTGCTCGTTTTTTTGTGTAACCATGAGCCTGCAGGTTGGCAAAAATACGCAGCCAGCACGCCCACCACGACGCACTCGACGAATCTTTGTTTTTCTAACTTTATTCCATTGCTAGATTCCAAAAGAGACTTTGATTCACCTACAACAAAGACTTAAATAATCATGAATGAAAAACACAAAATTACCTACCCACTAATTGAACGCGGCGACCACGCAAGCTACATGTCCCTCGCACTAGATTACGCAAAGCGCTCCCCCGAATCCCCTTCCAAGTTCAGCGTCGGCGCCGTACTGGTCGATGCCACCCAGAACAAGGTCCTCTCCACGGGCTACTCGCTCGAGCTGCCCGGCGACCGCCCCGGCGACCCCGGCAAGACGCATGCGGAGCAGTGCTGTTTCATCAAGATTGCAGAAGAGTATGGCGTTCTGGAGAGCCAGCTTCCTGTTGTTCTGCCGAGCAATACGGTGCTGTACACCACCATGGAGCCGTGTAGTGAGCGGCTTTCGGGGAATAGAACGTGCGTGGACCGGATTCTGGCCATGAAGGGCGCTATCAAGGCTGTGTATGTGGGGATTCGAGAGCCGAGTACGTTTATTGAGAGGAATGATGGGCTGGTTAGGTTGAGGAAGGCCGGTGTGTATGTTGCGCTGATTACGGATGAGGAGCTCAAAGAGCGTATTCTGGAAGTTTCGTTGGCTGGGCACGAGAGTGCATAGTGGCACCACACGGTACGAGCATGTACTACTTTTTTGATGGTAGCATAGTTCTCTAGCGATGCCAAGAGAACTTTGGAGTGAACCTGAAACTGCATGTGCTGTAGCTTAAGGGAAAACAAAGTCTTACTGATCTTTTATTTCATAGTCCTCGTCATAAGCTACGTCTAAAACAGTCCGCTGCACTCATTTATCCTGCCTAGACCAAGATACTCGACGCCTTCGTCGCAGTTTCTGTACTAGGACATGTCCAATTTGTATCTAAAAGAAGATCTTGAAAGGGCTGGAGCAGAGATAGATCAGTTGATGGGCCAGTGACATCTGTATTCGCCGCCACAGTTGCTTGAATGTCGGAGCAGGATTTTGCTCTGCGGAGCAAGGGAGTTTCCGATGGGCCGTATCGCGCGACCAAGTCTCGAATATCACCCAGCATTCTATCAAAGAAATCAGAAACATCTATCAGTGTACGGAACTTGAATGAGGCATTTCAGGTACACTTACTGCTCTCGTAGCGTTGTATTTGTGTGGAACAGAGCGGAAACATGTGTATTAAATCGTCTATGAACTCATGTTAGTATAAGCCCCAATCGCTGTGTTCGCGTACCTTGGAGGAAACCAACAGTTTATACAAGTCAAGACGACCTTGGTAATCCTCTTGAGGGTGTGATTTGGGAACGCTCTGGTGATACGCGTCCAAGTACTCGGCCCCAAACCTGTTGCAGGCTGGCATCCACTGCCCGAACTCGTCTAATAAGCGATTGTTAGCAACTCTCCATAGCTGACTGCTTTTTTATTCAAGACCCAGTAGTTACATTCGTTGTGGGCGTAGAAGGAACAGGCATCAAATATAAGCGACTCGCCGGTAGAGTTGTCAATGCCAGAATTCGCAAACCACAAATCACCGTGGACAAGGGAAGGCTTCACAGAACGCCCCTCTGATTCCAGCGGTCGTAAGAGTCGCGGTATTACCCTTTCAAAAATAACAGGCAGTAGTCTGTCAAGTTCCGGATCGGACCCTTTCGCCCCAATTTCAAGGTCCAGGGCCTTGCGCAAGCTATTTGCAAAGAATGTCTCCCAACTTGCCTCCCATTCCACTGCTTGAGGGAGGTTTCCTGCATATGTTGTAAGATGAAATCCAAACATGCCATTCGGAGAACGGCTGTCTTTGTGAAGAGTTGCTAGACGGGACGAGAATTCTCTTGCGTTTGGAAGATTGCCATTCATCTCGCGAAACTCGCAAAGCAGGAAGTGTGCATTTGGCATAGTCTCGAAGGAACCACATCCTAAAGGTTTCGGGACAAAGCTGGCTTGTATCTTATGTATTGCAGTTATGGACTCGTATTCACCGTGTATCATGGCTTTGCCCGTTTCGCCGGATAAGACCTTGATAAAGAAAGATGCTGGGGAGCCATCTTGTAGCTCTGTATCGATTCGGCCTATTTTCGCCCAAAAGCTTTCGCCGTGAGGCGCAATAGATTCAATGCTGCATTTGTCCGGGAGCACTTTCGGCTCAGCGCCTAAGTCAGCTTGCCCAGGGCTATGGGTTGTACGGATAGTCAAGACTTACAGGCCAGAACGTTCGGGTCCAGAACAATATTTTCTTCTCCAAAGTCAAAATCCAGCTCTTCGTTAGGTCCCATTGCTGTTCATTTAAATAAGAGGAACAGGGGATTCGTCAATACTCTCGGGGATGAAACCAGAAAAGTTAACCGCCCAGGGGCAGCTTTGACTGAGCTGTGTTTGTACCGTGCAGCCTTCTTTTGCGGGGTTATTATTGGCGGTGCGTTGGCGCCGTATAAGTGGTTCGCATGCCGCCCCCTTGACGGGGAGAATGGTCTATTGCTTCTCAGGTGGGCATTGCAACGAATCGTTTTATGTTTTCGACTTTGCAGAATTGTAATTGTCTATTTTTCCTCATCATGGCCTCTAAATGTAACATCTAGTATGCTCTTTCTAAGGCTTGGATCGTCCAGCAAATGCACTATAATGCCTGCATCTCGTAGGCGCTTAATGCCTTCATTCTTGGCAATGAAAGTGCCTGGTTCTAAAATGCCCACGTACACAGTCTTCAGTGCTCCTTCTAGTCCAAGGATTCTCTCAACGCAAGTTCTATTTCCGCTTAGCCTTTCATTGCATGGCTCCATTGTTGTGTATAGCACGGTGTCCCGTGGAAGAACCCGACCAATGCTAGCATCAGGCAAGCCATGACGGTCGCCGACTTTAATAAAGCAGCAGTGTTCAGCGTGAGTTGAGCCCGGGTCTCCCGGTCGATCTCTTGGAAGCTCCTCAGAATATCCCATAGAAAGAATCTCGTTCCTTTCTGCATCGACGAGAACAGCGCCGACACAGAACTTAGCCGGGGAGGGAGGCGACAGTTTAGCCTGTTCAACAGCCAAGTACATGTATCCGACATGATCACCTGGCTGGATAATTTCGTGATTTGGTCTTTTAGTGTTTTCCATCCCTGCTTTGGCGAACACGCAACGTCACTCTCCCAACTCTTTTTGTTGACTGCCGTAGAGAAGAGGACTGGCTCCGGAGGGCTCAGAGGGCAGAAAATTCTCGGGCGCCTAAAATGCCGCTATGATTTGTTCTTGGGAGAGGCAGGATCAAGGTGGCTGCTGCGGAAGTTCCACTTTGATGCACGCAACCCAACGGCAGCCCATTTCATCTCCTCACACGTGGTCGGGGCAGGTCCTGACGTTGAGCAAATAAGTAAACCGAGGCCTTTGCAAACCTATCGAGAAAGAAATACAGTTGAAAAAAGAAGGAGAAAAAAAAAGGCCGCATGTTGACATGGGGGTGCCTTCATTCTCGTCAAAATGGACACGGCCAGGCGAGAGAGTTCGGCGCCCGTCGCTGGCTCAGATGACTCGCGAGGCGCTCTTGGGCTCAGCTTAATCTCTGCACCAACTCATCCGCGAATTGACTTGATCTTTGCTCACGGTCTTGGTGGCAGCGCAAGAAAAACATGGATTAGTAAAGCTGAGGGCGCATTCTGGCCGGAATGGTTCTCGGACGACCCTTTGTTCTCTGGTGTTCGAGTCTTCAGTTATGGGTATAGCTCGAACTGGTCCAAAGATAAGGACAATTGTTTGAGCATTCACCATCTTGGAAAAGGTCTCTTGGGCTCGATTTCTACAACACCGGAAATAAAAAATAGCAGTACACCAATTATATTGCTTGGGCACAGTATGGGCGGACTTGTTATTAAGAAGGCATACGTTCTTGCTTGTCAGGATTCTGAACTCCGACCTTTAGCGCGTCGATGTCGTGCAATATACTTTCTGGCTACACCACACCGAGGCTCGGACTTGGCCAAAGTGTTGAGGAACATCCTGAGAGTTGTTTCGATATCACGCGACTATGTGAATGATATAATGAAAAGCTCGATGACGTTGCAATCTCTCAACGATGAGTTCCGACAAAGCTCGAGTGAGCTAGAACTATGGTCCTTTTATGAGACACAAAAGATGCGATCGAATGGTGTTAGCGTCCTAGTCGTTGATCCAGAGTCGGCAACTCTCGGCTTTCAAGGAGAAAAGCAGATACCCTTGAACGCAGACCACAACAATATCTGCAAATTCAGTAGCCCAGCTGATTCCAATTACATTTTGGTACGAAATGCTCTCGTCACAACGGTTGAGAAATTAGGATTGCGTAAGTTAACTAGCCCATGTGTCTGTATACGTTTTAATAATCATCAGTTTCAGAAACAAGCAGTGGCGAATGTCGCGTTACAACAGATGAAATACGGCAATATCTGTGCTTACCTGAGAGTCTCAATGACGATTTCTTTACGGCTAAGGATGAGCGTATGGATGGAACTTGCGAATGGGTTACCTCGCAGGAATGGTATACAAGATGGAAAGGTCTTTCCCATCCTATTGAAGCACCGCTTCTTTGGATTGCCGCCAAACCTGCGACAGGCAAATCCGTTCTAGCAGGGTTTCTAGTAGACTATATTCGGAGTACACAAGAATTTTGCAGTTTCTACTTCTTCAAGCGCAATGACAACGTTAAGTCAAAGCTAAGCTTTTGCCTTCGATGTTTGGCATTTCAAATGGCTTGCCAGGACGAGGCAGTTCGGTGCGCCATCGGAACTCTCGTGGAAAACAGTACCTTCCTCGACCTTGATAACGAGAGGAGCGTTTGGCGAACTTTGTTTGATTCGTGCATCTTTCAATGCTCTATGGAAACGCATCATTGGGTAATTGATGGTTTGGATGAATGCGTCAACCCTCGGCCACTTTTTGAAATGCTGTCAAAGACTGAAAGATCTCGAATTCTCCGCATTGTGGTAACAGCCATTGAGAGCTCAGGACTCCAACAATCGTTTTCTATTCTGGCACCCCGATTTCAGCGGGTTCATCTTCGGATTGAAGACACACAACCGGACATTGAAAGGCTTGTTCTATCAAAAACAGCGACTTATACTTTTATAAAAAGTGAAGACGTCCCAGCACTAGCCAAAAAGATAACTGAAAAGGCAAATGGATCCTTCCTCTGGTGCCGTCTTGTGCTGGAAGAATTGTCACAGTGTTACAGCGAAAATGACGTCAATCAAGTATTAGATGAGATACCTGAGGGTATGAAGTCGCTGTACAATCGATCACTGAATACCATGGTCCAGGCCACACGGGCGAAGAGGCTTGCTGAGGCAATATTGACATGGGTCTCTTGTGCGGTGCGGCCTCTTACAGTTGAAGAGCTTGAAAGTGTTTTGGAGTTGGATCTAAAGGACAAATTTCACAACCTTGGAGAAAAGCTCGGGTCTATCTGTGCACATCTTGTCGTCCTTGACAGATCAGAACGCGTGGGGTTCGTGCATGACACTGCCCGACGTTTTCTACTTGATCCGCATCTTGAATCGGAATTCGCAATACGAGAGAACGATGGCCACGCACGCATTTCCAAAGTTTGCCTAGAGTATTTGTCAAGCGAGGATATCAGACCGCCTAGGACGGGCCGCCGGAAGCACAACAGGCGTGCCGCGCCATCCACTACGTGCAGTGCGTCTCACTACATCTTTGAAGAGTTCTCTAGTCATCTAGCTCTTTCCAGAAGCTCGGCAGTTAGTACTCTGCCTCTACTTGAGACATTTTTGAGATCCAATATACTTTCCTGGATTGAGAGAACAGCAAATGGCAACAGTTTAAGCCCAATGGTTCAAGTAGCGAGGAATTTGCGCACCTTTTCTGAGTACTGTGCCAGCGATCTGTCGCCCTTACGGAAAGATATACAGACAGTTCGTAGATGGTCGGTTGATCTGCAACGGATTGCTGCAAAGTTTTCTGCCGCACTTCTCGTTTTCCCAGGCGCAATATACTCGCTGGTAGCTCCTTTCTGCCCAGAAGAATCAGCAATCCACAGTATTCGGATCCCTGGTCGAAAACTACAGATACTTGGCATAACTGACCCTCAATGGGACGATAGACTAACTTGCATTGACTTCCAGGAGGGAACATCAACTGCCTTAGCATATGGTGAAGATTTTTTCGCTGTTGGCTTTATCAAAGGCAACATCATCCTGTACCATTCCAATTCTTGTCAAAAATACCGTACCCTGAAAGCAACAGAAACGGTACAATTACTTTTTTTCAAGTCAAAGTCAAACTTGATGGCATCTGCGGGTTTGAAATCGATCCAAATTTGGGATGTTAGATCTGGACAACAGCTGTATCAGCTGAGGCCCCGCGGCAAAACTTTAGCATTAGATTTCGCAGGATCTCACCTTCTTGCATCTTCTGCTTCAAATGTGCTTCAAAGCTGGGAGCTGGGTGATGAAGCAACAGCCCTGCCAGACGTCACCTGGACGGTACAGAGGGACGGGGCCACATACACGTTGCCGAAACGACGCCCATCTGCATTATCAATGAGTTTGCCGCATAATATTCTCGCAACCGCGTATAACGGATCTCCAATTACCTTGTGGGACTTCGATGATAATACGTTCTACGGTACCTGTGGGAAGAAGCTTTCAGATGGAACGACTTCGACACATCCCGTGACTAGTCTCCTTTTCAACCCAAATTCCAATGTTCCACTGCTTGCCGTTTCCTACCTTGATGGAGAACTCGTCATAATCGACCCATTTGATGATGAGGAGATCGCCAAGCAAAGGGTTGACAGCCACACTTTAGCAGCTAGCCCTGATGGCAGACTTCTCGCCGGGGGAGCAGCAGGTGGCATCATTCAGATATTTGAGTTTGACACGCTACGGTTGCTCTACAAGGTCAAATCTGCTTCTTTATATATACAACGCCTAGTATTCAGCTTCGATGGCGCTCAGCTTGCGGATCTCCGAGGATCGCAATGCAACGTTTGGAGGCCTTCCGTTCTCGTATCACAGAATATTGACGACGACGTCAGTATTGACACGTGCAGTACGCTCGTCGAGAACTCTGATTCATCTCCGCGTATACCTATTACCGTAATAGTCCCTATTTGCGACGGCTACATAATATGCGGAAAGTCTAATGGGTCAGTTGACTTGTACGACGCTGAGACTGGCTCAGAACTACTTTCGCTTTACACACATCACTCGGCTATTCAGCACTTGCGGTGGATTTCTCGCGAAAGATGCATCCTGAGCATTTGCGTTTCAAATAGCATTAAAATATTTTCATGGGGGAGCTCGCCATTAAAAAATAGACATACAAGTGTCTGTCGTCTACAATCCCGCCTTGAGGCCAACCACACCATCACCCGGGTGGTAGCGACCGACATCGAGAGCAACAAATTTATTCTCTCTACCGAAATTTCTGATCATTTCTGGGATGAGAAGTATGGCGAACAACTCTCAAGACAGTACGATGAAGAGGGAAAATCACGAGTTTGGATCCAGCATCCAAAATCCAAGCCTCACGTGCTTCTCATCCATGGCAATTCTCTCAAAGTCGTTTCTTGGTTGGACTGGTCCGAAGTTCATACTATTGACTGCTCTTTCGATATATCTGGTGCCCATATCCGACAAGACTTCTGTACTGTGACTGGTGATATGTTGCTAGAACTCAGAGAGAACGATGGAACAGAAATATGGAGAGGAATCTACTGGTTGCTAACAACCGCTTCGCCGGAGGATTCTCCTTCACCCTTCAAATTTGAAATCCAGCGCAAAACCTTCGGGCGCCTATTAAATAGGATCCGTTTCATTATCGGTATTGTTGACACCAGCATAGTGGTTTTTCTAGACATCGACTCTTGGGTATGCTCCATCGATCTCATTGGTAAGGAGGACATAGAGTCATATAGTCGGCACTTTTTTGTTCCTTACGACTGGTTTGCTGGAATTCCAATCCCTGCTTCTGCCATTCGTAATACTGACATTGTTTTTGCAAAAGATGACGGAATTGCAATTATTGAAGGGGCATTTGAACAGGCCAATGTCACTCACATTGCTTAGAGATCCTAGGTAGTAAATCTAAGATGCTTTTTTCTATTTTCAAATGGTTTTCTCTATGAGACAAATCTATAATCTATTCTATCTGACTGATGACAATATTCTTACAAAATATGAAACTTGTAATGAGATTCTACTCTGCGGACTTTGAAGTCTTGGTGCGTAGCTTCATGAGTACGTAAACGAGCGCATACGAGCTAAACACCATAAGCGCAACGATTGCTGCATCGCGCCAGCCGTAATAGTACTCATTCAAGTTCAGAGTCCTGAGATAATCTTCGCCCTTTGTGTATGAGCACACTCGGCAATCCTCCGTTGCTTTCGGATTCACAAGGTGGCTTGCAGCACCCAACCCTCTAGCCAGGTAATCTTCAAGGTAGTCACCACACGTAGTACCATTTGGTGGGCTAAAGACAGCAAATTCGCCATCGTTGCATTCGACATCTGCCCCCCATAAATTAAACACCAGC
Source organism: Lecanicillium sp. S3808 (assembly GCA_023628775.1). Classification (NCBI taxonomy): domain Eukaryota; kingdom Fungi; phylum Ascomycota; class Sordariomycetes; order Hypocreales; family Cordycipitaceae; genus Lecanicillium; species Lecanicillium sp. S3808. The sequence goes on from JAMAJY010000022.1 coordinate 480,643, forward strand.
AAGCTTCCCATGAGATAGTTGAATGGATTTAGGTAGTACATCCAGTATCTCCAGAAAGGTTCAATCTGGCTGTACGGAACAAGTACGCCACAGAAGGATACGAGAGTACCAATGATGACGGGGTTGGCAAGCGCAGCAAACACTTCATTCGGTGCGTAGGCGGCAATGAACTGACCAATGCCCGTGTACAGGAATTCGTACATGAGCATAACGAAAAAGGTCGAACCTGCACGCTCAGAGGCGGCGGGGAAGCCGACTGTGTAATACCAGCAGACAAAGTAGAGGACAGCGCAGATAATAAGGTATGGTACTTCCGAAACAATAAGACCCGTGACAAAGGCAATCCACGAGTAAGTCTTGGATTTCTTTTCGCGGGTTTCAAAGACATTGCGACGGTTGATAAATAGTGGCTGCAATTGTGCAATAACCCCGGGAGCGACAAAGATGAAGTTGAAAATGGTGAATAGTTTAAGCTGTAGATCTCCAACCGAGTCGCCTATCATCCAAAAGGAAAAGCCATTGAACAGGGCTGAGAAGATGTGCAGTGCGAATTTGTTGTTGACGTAGTCTACGTTTCGAAAGAGCGAAACGTTCATACGATGCGTGACGATCTTGATTTGGTCCCAAAGAGGAGCGGCGAATTCTTGTCCGTCGTCAACTGTACCGGGTGGCTTGGAAGCGGCCTCCTCAATGATATGCTCCAACTCTTCACTAGTTTTCTTATGCTCCGGCGAGGCGAGCCACACCTCGCTCCAGTCTCTACCCTTTGAGTGCTGGCCGGAAACGACATCAATCATGTGCTCGGCAGGATTGGCGTTTTCAGGGCAGGGACAACCCTCACGTGCAAAATATTCTTTAACAGTAGCAGCCTGTTCGCCGATTTCACCAAAGTATACAGTCTTCCCACCCTTGGCGAGCAAGAGAAGGCTATCAAACTCGGCGAATAGTTGTGCAGACGGCTGGTGAATGGTGACTAACACGGCTTGCCCAACAGCTGCGAGCTTGCGAAGAAACTGGACCGTCCGATATGCAGATTGACCATCTAATCCAGAGGTAGGTTCATCAAGAAAGATGAGAATGCTTGGCTTGGAAACCAGCTCAACGCCAATGGTGACCCGTTTGCGCTGTTCAACGCTCAGACCTGCGCCGATTTCTCCAATAAGAGTATCTGCAATGTCGTGCAGCTCAAGTAGATCAATGATGGTGTCTACATAGGCAAGCTTTTCTGTCCTTGGAATGTCGCGGCTCTGTCGAAGGAGAGCTGAGAATTCGAGCGCTTCACGAACTGTAGCGTAGCCTTCGTGGACATCAAGTTGCTCGCAGTATCCAGCAGATCGCTGAAACGAGACTGGAAGGGGACGCCCGTCAACTTGGATGGAACCATTGATAGTTCCGTCGGTCTTTCGCTGTGCGAGAACGTCAAGCAAAGTGGTTTTTCCGGCACCTGAAGAGCCCATCAGGGCAGTAAGATTTCCTGGCTTGATCCATCCTTGGACATTATCAAGAAGAAGACGGTCTCCAGTAGGCGTTTTGACAGTATAAGAGAGGTTCTTCCATGTAAACACTGAACTGTTGCGGACAAGGCTTGCCTGTACTGCGTCTTCACTGGCAGATTCATCTTGAGTCAGATTATACTCTGATGGTGAGACAGAAGAGACGACTTCCTTTTGACCTTGCTGCCCTTCTTCATCAGGCTGAGATTTAGACATGACGGCATGATGCTTTTCGCGTGGGATCAATAGACTCGGTCCGTTCTCAGACGATAACCTCCAACGGCAGGTCGCCCATACCGTGATGGCAACGAATAGAGCCCACCAGGCGCACAGGATTCCAAGGTTTCGCCACACGTGGGAGTGGCCGTAGGATAGGGAAGCGAGATAGTTGTCTCCTTCAACGAATGTCTGGCCAGGAATAGCTCCACCAACACCTGCGCATGACTGATACTCGCTTTCGTTGTATCCGGCACCGTTGGGAATCAGATTTGGTCCCACGCACGGGATTACCATGCCGTGAAACTCGTTCGAAAGAAGAGCATCAAAGCCGTATGCAAGTGGGTTAATCCAAAACAGCCACACAAACCAAGGGTGCATGTGAGGTTTTTGAATCATATATCCAGCGTACATAAAGGTTGCCGAAATGATAAGACCAGAAACCTTGGAAGCATCGTTGAAAGTGCCGAATCCAGCGCCAATAGCTCGAAACATTGCCGTCATGCAAAAAGTCGCAAAGAGGACAATGACCCAAAAAGTAAAAAACGCCCCAGCTGTTTGGGTCAAGCCGACCATGAAGTAAAGTATTAGAGAAAAGATTGAAATTTGGAAAAGGAGAATTGGGATATCAGCGGCAATTTGCGCAATGCAGAATGCTGCCGGATGGAAAAATGCAAAAGACTTGTGCTTGATCAGTACTGGCCGGCCTTTGAAGGATTCGGTGACTTCGGAAAGTGCCATCAGCGTATTGAAAAGTAGCGCAAAAAATAAGGCACCAGACTTTGTGAATAGACCGGCAGATGTGGCGGGTGCGTCGTAAAAGAGGGATCCAGCAATGAGGGCCTGTACTACCGTAGATACCTGCTTGATGGCAAAAGTTGCTTTGTCTCCCCACAAGATTTGGTATTGACGCTTCACGCAGGCTTTGACTTGCTCAGGGAAGCTGACGGTAAACGGTTTGTCGTCTGGGTTCCATTTGTGCTTCTCCAGTCTAACAGCCTTCTGAAAGTCGGCCGTTTTTTCCTTTGCCTCATCCGTCTTTGGAAATTGGTATTCAGCCGTCATTTGTTGGTAGATTGAAGAGCCTTCATAGTCGTCTTTTATGGCTTTTGCTGTTCTTGGGAATTTGTGTTGCATTTCAGGACGTAGTTTTCTCTCCGTTGGAATAGTAACGCCGGTCAGATAATCTGCAACATTTGCACCCTCAGCGCAGATAAAGCCAAGTTTCTCCATGAACGGCCTCGCATCCTTCATAGGGCCATAGTATGTCTCCATTCCTTCATCTAGGATGAGGACCTTGTCAAAAAGATCGTATATTCCGTTGCCTGCTTGGTAAAGAGTGACTATAGTCGACAATCCGAGGACGTCGGTCATGGCCCGTATCGCTTTCGTGTATTCGAGGGCGCTGCAATGTAATGGTCAGTTGTATTTCTTCCGGTCTAGTTCAACTCTCAAAACCTACGTGCTAGCGTCAAGTCCTCGAGTTGAATTGTCCCAGCAAAAGACACTTCCTTTAGAAGCGAGGCATTCGATAATCGAGACTCGTTTGCGCTCTCCTCCCGAGACTCCCCGGACAAAGGCATCGCCGACCTTTGTGTTGCTGGTATGTTCAATACCCATAGATTTTAGGAGAAAATCGCGATCCTCTGTTCTGTATTCCTCTCCATTTTTAGTCCCGTTCGGAAGATTAAAAGGTATATTGAGTCGTGTAGCAAAGTCCATGGTTTGTCCGACAGTAAGCGAAGGGAAGAAGAGTTCTTCTTCAGTATTCATCACAATCTGCCCTCGGTAGCTTTTTGCTTCTTCCGAGGTCATTGAGCCGTAAAAAACGTCTCCAGACACGCTGGCGTAGCCCCGTCTCTTGTTGGCCAACATGTTGAGCAGTGTAGTGCAGCCGGAGCCTGGCCGTCCAAGCACTAGCAACATCTCGCCTGGTTTGACACAACCATGACTACTGTCCAATATAGTCTTCATTGGAGGTTTTCTCCGACCTTCTTTAATCAATCGAGGAATGTTGAATTGAGAAGCAACGTTTTCGTGGATCGCGGCGTCGGCACTGACAGCTTCGACAGTGAGATTTTCCCACGTGACGCCGAGCTCTCGACGTGGGAATCCTGAAGACCGGTCGCGCTCTCGGAAACCTTCGATTGTAGGTTTGAGATGCCATTGTAAATCTTCTGACACTTTCTCTCCACCATCAGCACGCAGCTCTGTGGAGGCCTCGTCGTGTATCGGTAAATCTGCAGAGACTTCCATGATGCTGGAAAGAACACCAAAAATGGTATTCTGGAAAACAAAGTTTCTAACTACAGATCAGGAAGAATGGATACAAGATTTTAAGTGAAGATATGTGCTGTTTATATAGGGATCAAGGTTTTCAATCTTCCTTACCTTGCTGTTACGCCGAACAGGCTGGGTCCGGAACCTGACAGGGGTTTGCCAGACAGCCAAACATCCATCTCATCTACCTCAAGAACTCAGCCGCGTTATGCCATCGGGACGCCGAGGAACCGGACCCTGTTCCTAGAAGTCTACTGATTGATTGTATCATCGGGATCGGGATTCCACTAACACAGCCCTTGGGGCCATTAGGCTCCGCTAACAATGGGCCGACGGCCACGGTGGAAACGGCCGGCGGAGCCATTTGTTGCCTATTTGGGACGGCTCTGGCCATTTTCACCGCTTAGTCATCGGAACTTACTTATGCGAATGCGAGAGCGAGCTGATCCACCAGCATTAATCCGAGCACTTCACTCTCATCGCTCTTCTCGGTACTCCGACATCCATCATATTCCCGCTGAGTAAGCGGAGTTTTCGTCATAAACTGCTTCAGCGTTAACCATTGCAAAAGCCTTACACGCGTCAGATCTCGCATCTGAGTCACCGTCTGACTAGGCCCTGTTCAGGAAGTTTCGGATAGTCTGGATCATCCGGAATTTGCCGTACCTTTAATTGTTCTCGTCCGGACGTGGAGCTCGACCGATATCTAAATCCGACTCCGCTGACTTTGCCTGTGCCTTTAAAGCACATTCAGAAGCACTCTATTCCGGCCAGAGTGCCAGTCTAATTAAAATGAGTAATCGGCGGCGTGCTTGCGACGCTTGCTATAAGCGAAAGGTAAGCCTTGCCCTCCCAAAAAAAAAGTCAAAAGCCACTTTGGTGCTGGCGCTGGGGAGGGGTGGTTTTGTAAAGGATGGCAACCAATCACCTACCCCCTTTACAGCCCCAGGATTGCCTCTCCGTTTGACATTTGGTCTACTCTGTGTGGCTTATAAGATATTTCATAGATTCGTTGTGAGCCATCCAACACAAGAGGCTTGTGTGATTGGTGCGCACACCATAAACTCATCTGTGTTTTTAGCCCGAGAAAACCACGAAAAAGGTATAGAACTATCCTTTACTCTGGTTTTTCATTTTGACTTAATATTTCATAGTAAGAATAATGAGTCCGCTGAGAAGCTGGCGAAACGGCTCGAAGCCGTAGAAAAGGAACTCTACCAGATCAAAGCGTCAAGATTGTCTGGCCAGAAACCTCTCTCTCCTGTCACGAGCGTTCCAACACCTCAATCTGCTAGTCAAGCTCCCCTCTCAACAGATTCTCACCGGTGTTCGCTGTGTCGAGCACATTGTGCACCGCCAAAGACTGCAAGCTGTCCCGATAATGCTTCACTTGGTCAAATTTTCTTTGCTGGCCACAACTACGGTATACTTTGCACTCGGACTAGCATCCCTCATTTCTCTGCGCACTGCGAAGAATGGATCCATGCGCAGACGGGTCAATGGCCTCGTTTTCAGTTTCCACCCGTTCGTGAATCTAAGCCCTCATGGGTATCGCTCTCGCCGGCAGCCCTTGCTGAGCTGCCACAACGATGGATTGTGGATTCCCTATTTGACGAGTATATTCGCTCAGACTTCTATCTCGTTTTTCCGGTCCTTGATCTTGTTCTGTTTCGAGATACTATCAAGACAGCCTATGCGGACTCGGATATTTCGAGCCTGGACAGCATCAGCGCAAAGGCTAATATATTTGCTTTTACTGCAATGGCCTGCATTCGATTTCCATCAAACAAGGCTTCACCGCATGTAGATGCCGAAAGCTACTCAAAGAGGGCCCAGGTCATGCTTTCTGAGTGCTTCGAGGACGCAAGCCTTACAGCCTTGCAAACGTTTCTGTCTCTGGTATGTTCTGATTTCTGTCCGAGGATGCTTTCACTGACTCGAGAATAGTTGCTGTTCGAGATAAACGCCGGTCGCATGCAGGCTGTTGTGATGTATCATGCAGTGGCTTGTCGGACTGTATTCAGCTTAGGGGGCCAAGTAACTACAATACCAGTAGCTACTGGCAGACCGCTCACGATCCCTGAGCGCGAGGATCGCCATCTGCGAATGTTATTCTGGCTTTGCTATGTTCTGGACAGGGATATATCTCTACGGAGCGGTCATCCTCCAGTAATTAATGACCGCTTTTGTGATCTTTCGCTGCCAGAAGGTTGGGCAGAGACACGCAATGGTACACGACAAAGAGACCCAAACTGCGATGACCAAATGCCATTCTTTCCTGGTGACCTTCGCTTATGTATGCTCAAATCGAAGGTCATGGAGCTTCTCTATGCAAATGCATCTTTGGAAAAATCTGACGCAGAAATTTTGAGGACGATCCGAGAGCTTGATGAAGAACTCGAGGAATGGAGAAGTTCCCTTCCACCGAATTATGCCCCGTCGCTCTCCATAAAGAAGGGCACGAAGCTGTCGGATGAGCTTACAGAGGCGGCAAGCATGTTGCATATTGAGCTACATCTTGAATATCACCACCTTCTAAACGCCATCCATAGTGCTAGTGGTCGCTGTACGGCACCCGGCGGCGGCACAGGTGGTCCGATAAACTCTGGTGTGCAATCTTGCCTCGATGTCTCAGTGGAGGCTAGCAGGTCTACCCTCATTTATTTGACTTCTGCTTCCAGTCGCATTACTGCTGAAGCATTTTGGTAAGACAACAGCAGCTAAGAATGTTCTTTCGATTTCCTTCTCTGACACGGTTATAGGGTTTTTGTATTCTATCCAATGTCTGCGCTCATGACTGTATTCTTCAGTATTTTACGGGATCCAGACAATGAGCACGCCATTGAAGATGTCGAGCTGCTGGCTACATCGTCACGCATTATACATAACATGCCCATCTACTACATGAGCCAGCACGAAGTTGATTATCTGGCACAAGTGGATGTATTTGTTGCGGAATTGTGTCGTCTGGCATGCTCGGCGATACAACAGTCGCAACAAGGGCAGACGATGTTCTAGCTTTTACGGTTTTCTTTCTTATAGCCTTTTTAGAGCCTTCAACGGCGGTCACGAGCGCTACGAGTTAAGCAACAATGGTTTATCAAGAATGCAATACATTATCAGAGCAATTCGGACGCCCGGCGAGGTAACTGGAATGGTGCCCCGTCAAAATGCCAAGCCAGACTGCTTACAAGCCCGTGCTTGATCCAATATCCTTGTCCTTCGCCACTGTTGCTTGCAAACGGATACCAAGCTTTTATCTGCCATATACCAGACTTTTGACATATCCTCTCAGCCTTGATATATTCGTCGATTTGATTGATGATACTGCTGGGGAGAGCGACGACGAAGCGCTCCATGGCAGGAAACTTTCCTCGCAGCTTTAACAGCGGTTCGAAAAGGACCTTGTCAAGGTCTTCTCTGTTGTCTTTGGGCTGCAAAACCGATTTAGAGTACGTATCGCCGCCCAGTACCAAGATTAAGTTTCTGAGTCTTGGAAACGTATGAGGAAGGAGTTCAATTCTCTCGTAAAACTTGTCTCGCTGTTTTGCCTCTTCGCTTTTCCACGTATTGTTACAGAATAGCTTAAGGTCGAATGCCATCTGAAGAGACTCGATGAGCTCAATATTTGGCGTCAGTAATCTTGGTGCACCTTGTATTCTGTCTTGTCGCAGCATGCTTTCAACCAGTAGCTGGCTGCCGATGACAATGAAGCACTTGGAAAAGATGAAATTAGATATTTCGTGGTAACTGCGGTACGGTGTTAGTTTGCGGGCTTTCCATGGCAAAGTTCGTTCTGATCAATTTCTTACGCCTGTTTGCAAGACATCATGAATCCTATTATGCCAAGGCGACACTTCTTGGGTGCAGAGGCTTTTCTATGTTGGCAGAGCTCATCGTCAAAGCGACAAAGATCATGATGGGGCAGTACGCCATATTCTCCGGTCAGACCATTCTGCAGCAGATAGCAGAAACAGCTATACCATTTCCAGCGTCTAATAGGGCTATCCCACTGGTATAAGTGGCGATGAAGAGGAAGATTGGGAGAGTTGTAAGACCCAGGGCAGCTATCAGACACGAGACTCTCGTGTAGCGGAGGAAGTAGTTGCAGGTCTATGTGTATTCGCGCGTATCCGAATGCTTCGGTCAAAATAACCTCGCGTAATTCAAAAGGTAAGCTGAAGAATCCTGTTTGGCTCTGCGCCGAACTCAGCACGATGGGCGTGTCTGGCAGAGTGGGAAATGGAGGATCTTGAACGTGCGCCTCTGCCCAATTCTTGCTCTTCTTCTTCTTCTTCTTCCGCAATCCTCGAGTAGTATTCTTACTTTGATCGAGTATCTGTTTTAGACGGTGCATTTTGTATAATTCATATGAATGGTCAGGAGAGGATTCCGATGCTGGTTCACAGCATTGGAAGTGTGGTTGTTGAAAAGCGCCGGTGCGCTCAGGGGCGGGCGGTAATTGGCTTGGCGGGATGGCCTTGGGTTAATGTGCGGCTGTGCATCTACATATACAAATGTCGAACACATCGTCACGTGTCTATAGACAGTCCTATGAAATACAAACGATTTGCTACATGAGTTCATTTGTGACTATCATTTTTCCGGCTTATGAGACGCTCAAAAACTTTGGTGAACGTCAATGCTTGTATCAATACATCTCTAGCTTACACGAACACTTCCCGCAGCCTATAGGGGCATATCGCCCCCGAATGACAGCAACAACCCCCGAATCAGCGACAGATGTTGTTACAAATACGCTTGGGCTGGAGTTTGGAGTCTCGTCGGTTATGGGATGTTTCACATACACAGGCTCTCTCATTCACGCAGCATACCCGATAACCGCAACACTTTACTTGACGTGTCCCAACATCTAATTGATGTGCAATTTTGAAGACAACATGGAAGGCGATCAGCCTTTTTCAATTGGACCAATACTCCGTAATTCCGTCAGCTAGCCAGACTCCTTTGGCGCCATTACCAATTAGATAAATAGCGATGCCTGCATAGTTGGCGGATGGACGGGCAGCATCGACTGATCTACGCGGCCGCCTGGCTCATGGCAGGCGGGACGACATCCACATGATGAACGAACTCCGAGAAGACAGCGCAGTCCCCCAGAATATTCGAGGAATTGCAGAAAAAATTGCGCAAGGTAGGGTTGTTCTACGGTGGTGCAACTGCTCGGGACATGGTATATGACGCCACCAAGAGCACGGTGTTACTTATGTGATGCCATTTTCATAAGCTTACTCAGGCGACGCGTTGCTTCCTCTCCGCCTTCAGCAGCAACCGCGAGCGACACCTGAAAATGCGCCCTTGAACCTTTATACCATTTCATTTCATGCTCTGTGTCACATTCAAACCTTTCCAACGGCCATAATCATGACCAAACGTGTTACCCCTGCCTGCCAGCCAAGCCGGGACGCTCCGTCCAGCCAGGCTCTTCCTTCACATACGTTTGCATCTGGCCGTTTCTGGCACGGCTTGTCGACCAGCACCGACGCATCAGCCACGAGAAAAGTATCCTATACAATCATCACATCTGAACTGTTAATTCCCGGCGATGGCCAGCCAATTGATCACGGCGCCCTTGTCGTTGAGAACGAGACCATCGTTTGGGTCGGCGTCAAAGGCGAGGTTCCTGCCAAATACACCCAACACGCCCACAAGAAGCACCACGTCCCGTACATGATGCCCGGCCTTTGGGACGCCCACATCCACTTCGGCGAATTTCCTAGAGACCCAGAGCAGCAACCCGCGATATCCACGCTAGACGCGCTCGTCGAACACCCTGCCGCCACGGGCGCCCGCCTCACCAAAGCCTGCTGGGATGGCCTGCAGCTCGGGTACACGTCGATGCGGGACTGCGGCGGCTTCGGCTGCGAGGTGTCCAAGGCTATTGGCGACGGTGGCATCATCGGGCCCAATGTCTACAGCGCGGGCAGCTACCTCAGCCAGACCGCCGGGCACGGTGACTCGTTCGCTCTTCCGCCCGGCGACGCCATTCTAAACTTGGGTATCAGCAACGTCCACGCCGGGTACTGGGGTTCAGGAGTATCGTGCCTTGCAGACGGAGTGGACGAGTGCCGGCGTGCAGTAAGGTTGCAGATCCGCCGCGGCGCCAAGTTTATCAAGGTCATGGCGTCCGGGGGCGTCACCTCTCGCGATGATAGCCCGCTCAATGCGCAGTTTTCCGCAGATGAGCTGGCCACTATTGTCGACGAGGCGAGCCGAATGGGCCGCGCAGTTGCTGCTCATGTTCACGGGAAGCCCGGGATTCTTGCAGCCGTCAACGCGGGCGTAACGACCGTCGAACACGCCACCTTTGCCGACGACGAATGTATCCAGCTCATCAAGGAGAGGAACATCATCTACGTCGCGACGCGGACGATTGTCGCGTCAATTATAGAAACCGGCGGCGAGGGCATTCCCGCATGGATGTGGGAAAAGGCCAAGCTCATTAATGAGAACCATTTGCGCGCGTACAAGTCTGCCATCGAGAGCGGCGTCACCATTGCCCTCGGGACCGACACCCCGCCTGGCTTACCGAAAGCCAAGGAGCTGCAGTACGCCGTTGAGGCGGGCATGTCCAACTTGGATTCGATCCGGGCGGCGACGGCCAACGGACCGCTTACGCTAGGTGGCTTAGCGCCTAAGTCAGGCCAGCTTAAAGTAGGCTATGACGCTGATATCCTTGGCGTGCTGGCAAATCCGGCGGCCGACGTTAAGGTGCTGCAGCAGAAGGAAAACATCGGATGGGTGTGGAAGGCAGGTAAGCTGTTCAAGGGGCCCAATGTCGGGCCATGGGGAGAGGAGTAGGGCGCATAAATGTAGGAAAGAAGGGCACTGCAGTAAATACTGTTGAGTACATGGGCCTTCTGCGTTGGAAACTTCGGTGGTCATGCTACATATCATATATGCTTTGATCCAACATGTTTGTCTCTATAGGAACAATACCCGTCGGCGGGGTCGTGACGATGTCCGCTGGATGCGCCGCAGGACGCATCTCATCGACAATTTTTGTCGCCTGATATTTCGGGGGCACGGGATGGAAAGCCGACATCCCAAGAGAATATCTCAACGCTCTCTGCTTCAAGTTTGGCGAGAATAATACTAAGTATTATAAGTATAGTATTATTACTATATAAGGACTAGAAGTAGAAGTATTCTATACTAGATGAAGGTACTATTATAGTATATTTTATTAGTTATTTTAACTTAGTAGAATCTAGACCTCCTTTGAAAGAGGAGGTTTAGGGAGACCTAACTATTAGTTAGTTAGTTATTAATACGTATGCCTCAATTCGACCCTGTAAGCTCGTGGCTCTCAAGATTGGTATACTTACCTGGTTAGGAAGGCTGACGGTGGATCTGCATCCGGTCGGCTCCTTAAGGCCCCATGATTTTGCAGCTACAGGGCAATGCTTCTCTGCCGTAGCGCACCTAGACCACTGTGCGGGAACTTCGGGGGACACGCACTATAAGACATGTTCCAGAGCAAAAACAGATTGTTACAACTATACAAACTTAATACTTAATGAACATCACGGGAGAAAGCAGCAAAAAGTTCATCTCGTAAAAGTTTCCATTGCTAGTGCTCTAACATAATTGCGACCAAGGCAATGGTTGTTACGTGGTATCAACAACCGAAGACAGAACGCCCGAGAATGCCACAGCTTTTAACCAGACTTTTTTTTTTTTGAATTCTTTTCCTCATTAAACTTTTCTTCCTCCAAGCATCTCTGCTTAGTAGAAGAAGCCAATGATCTTGCCGGCAACGTGCTTTCTACGGGCCTCCTCGTGGTCCATGATACCAGCAGAGGTGGTGAGGATGACGTAGCCGAACTGACGGGCAGGCAGCAGCTTGACAACCCAGTTCTCGAGGTCGGCGAGACGGACGTTGTAGCGGGGAGAGATGACACCAGTCTTGTTGAGACGGCCGTTCAGCTGAACGACAATCTTGCCGTTGCGGTGGTCATCGACCTCCTCGAACTCGCCAATGTAGCCTGAAAAAAGAAAGGAAATTGTCAGTAAAAATTGTTGCGATCGCCAAAGCATATACACGTCACGGCATTCAAGCTAAAGAATAAAACAAAAGACAAAAACACTCTGAGCAGAGCGCTCTGGCCACCGCAGGATTCAATCTATCGGCAACTTATAGGGGCTGGGCCGTGGTGGCATATAAAGACCGTCGCCCTAGTTATCATGCCGAGTGGAAGTAGTGGAAGAGCAGTGTTTGTCCAGTTGTTTTTTCTCTTTCGCAAAAAAATTGCCCCGTGTAGAACATGTAATCGGAAATCGACGTACCGTGGCGCTGCATGACCTGGAGGAACTTGACAATGACCTTGGAGGAAGGTCGGATCAGGACCTGACGCTTGCCGGCCTTCTCGGCATTGTTGATGGAGTTGAGGGCGTCGTGGAGAACGGAAGTGCGAACCATTTTGGCGGTGTTGCGAGGAGATTCTCAAGTCAAGGAGGGAAATGAGGTATCTGCCGAGAATATCGTGGTTAGCCTCGAATGCGGCGGTGAGCCAAGGAGAGTGCCCTCAAGCGTTCGCTAAACGACCGAGGGTTCTGCAGCTCAATTCCGACGGGAAGAGGCGTATCGCCGGGCGCAACTTCGATCTCGTCAAGTCGAGACAAAACATCCACAGTGCCTCCAATGAGAAAGAACCATTTCTGCATCTCGCTCGACGTTCACGGAGGTATCGCCCGGGATTGCCCTCCCCAGCCACGAAGTCGAGGCATTGTCCTGCGCATATTTCGTTTCGAATCGCTATCGGCGGGTTTGGTTAGTTCCTACATACCTCGTTGAAGAATTGGCTTGGCCGGTTGTGAGTATGGACTGGAGGGAAGAAGTTCAGAATCTCACGAAAATGAAAATCTAGTGGTGGACGCCGAATAGTGGGGAGCCAGACCTCTGCGGGCAAGCGCGCACAAAAAAAAAGTGGGCGGTGTGCCCTGGTGGCCCGTGCACGACAAATTGCCCTAACACGCACCAGCAGCGCGGCCCACGCACGCACGCACTGGGTGTGTTAACCCGGATTTCGGCAAATCCCCGTCACTCTGGTTTGTTCCCATCAAAGCAACCAAAAAAAATCCCTTCCTTTCATTTCTTTCCCCATACATCAATAAATCTTCGAGGATCGCCCGACGAGAACAATTATCCAACATGGTAAGAACCGCCTCATGGTTCTACCCGAATTTTCCTTCGATGGCGGATTGAAAAGATGCGTGCCCGCGACGGCATTTACACTACGCACGTTTCGCAGCAACGACGTCTCGTCCCAGAGTTTTACTTTGCGAGCCCGCATTTAATCGAACCGCCCATTGAAGGAGAATTTCGGCAGGGAACAGACAAAACTGCCACAATTGGCAATCCCCGAATATGACACTGACAGAGACTACAGTCGGACGTAGAAGACAGCAACGTTCCCGAGGTCGTCGAGGAGGTCGAAGTGTCCGGAGATGCCCCCAAGGGCCAGATGTCCGTTCAGGATGCCCTCAAGGGTGTCCTGAAGCTGGCTCTGATGCACGACGGTCTTGCCCGTGGTCTCCGCGAGTCCTCCAAGGCCCTCGACCGCCGCCAGGCTCACATGTGCGTTCTCAACGAGAACTGCGAGGAGGATGCCTACAAGAAGCTTGTGGCTGCTCTCTGCAACGAGCACAAGATCCCTCTCATCAAGGTCCAGGATGGCAAGCAGCTCGGCGAGTGGGCCGGTCTCTGTACGTTGAAACTGTGTTTACTGGTTTTTTTTGTTTTTCTAAAGTCTTTTTGCTAACACTCCTACCAACAGGCGTTCTCGACCGTGAGGGCAACGCTCGCAAGGTCGTCAACTGCTCTTGCGTCGTTGTCAAGGACTGGGGTGAGGAGTCGCAGGAGCGCTCCGTCATCATGAACTACTTCCAGAGTGCGGAGTAAAGGTTAGGACGGCGTTTGATTGTGTTTTCTGAAAAGGCATAGAGTTTGGCGGACTTGGGATTTTAAGACCGCTGGAAACGTCTACGTTTTGTACTCTAGGCCACTTCATTGGGCATTACGGATGGTTTCCTGGCTTCATGATGAGGCGCCTTGCCTCCCCATGAGAGTCGAACAAAAGAAATGAAAAAAAATTCTTGGAAACTCTGCCTGTGCATTCATGGATTGTATGTGATTATCTTGTGAATATGTGTTGTAATTGTATATTATTTTTACGCCGACTTTATTTACGTCCTTCAACCTGTGAGAGTTTGTAAGATACAGATACGTGTAGGATGACGCCATATAGCAACGTACCATGATGATGTGGTAACCAAACCCAGTCTTGGCCTCGGCAATCTTTGGATTGCCTGTTGTGCTTGGCTCAAGCGCAAATGCCACTTCTTCAAACTTGGGATCAAGGCTTCCCTTGCTCTTCCAGCCTAGCGATCCACCTATAAATATAACATCCTTGGGTTAGCCAAGCGAAAGATGTTGATACTTGGGTCAGCTGCCTTACCCTGGCGAGCCTTGTCTTCGGAGAAATTGCGGGCAACCTCGTCAAACTTGACTCCTTCGTTCAATTTCGCGAGGGCCTCTTCCTTCTTTCCATGCTTTTCACACTAAATGAAGATGGTCATGTTAGTCTGAGGACAAGTCCGTCAAGGGTAATCTGACGCGTACCAAGATGTGGCGGACGTTGATAGACTGCGCGCCCTTTGCTTTGCCTCCAGCATCCTTGTCGCCACCTCCCTTTCCTTTACCAGCAGACTTATCGCCGGCTTTTTTGTCGTTTTTCCCCATGACTGCCTTTGTTGGGTGCCTTGAGTGACCCGAGACGTCAAGTGAAGCTGGATGGTGGAAGTTTTGCCGGGTGTTTTGCTGGGTGTACCGCGGGGTCGTCGTGCCCCGCCTACGCACCTTCTCTGGTGTTATCGATGCAGTTACAGGCAACTTCACGCTAATATAAAGATATTCATCGTTATAAGAAAAATGTCCTAATTTTATTAAAAACAACTAGTGTTGGGCTATTCATGTGGAAAGCTCAAAAACTTCTTTCTCCTTCAGCTTCAGCTCGGAAGTCATCCGCAAGACTTGTTTCCACTGGTCATGATCAATCTTTTCCTTCGCTTTTGCAACTTTCCACTCTGTGAAAGCTTCCTTTCCTTGGCTTTTTTTCACCATTTCCCCTTCGTACTTCTCAAATAAATGCCAATCGTCTACTTGCGACGGCCGCGGAATATCACCAAGCTCTTCCAGCGGCTTCTGACTTGCCACTCTCTCGAGCGTCACGACAACACGATGCAAGCCAGAATGCTGGTTAACCTTGTGGCCATATTGGCGAATTGAATATCTAGCCAGAAATTCAGTAAATGAATGTGTGCTTTGTGAAAGTACATACAGGCCGTCATAGCGGATACCGCAGCTTGGTGCCAGAGGGCTCTTTAATCGATGTCCGCGTAATATTCGAATCTTGGAACCGACTTGAGATATGAGCGAGACAGGAGCGTCCTCAAGTTTGGACTCTCTTGTATATTGAACTCTTCCCGTGCTCGATTGGATTTCTTCGCGGCCCGTCATGAGCGGCAGCGCTGCGATCCCGTATCTTCCTTTTGTAGGTGTTTCAGACGCACTAGCGACAATTCCGTCTCGTGCTGCACATGCCAGGTTAAGCCACTAGCTGGCAGCGCAGTTAGTTGACAATAATGTGAATTAATGTTAGCCCTAATCTTACTCTCCTGCCTCAAAGTGCAGATCGCCCTCGACTTCGGACAAACTCTCACAGTTGTTTGTCTGCCAGCATCCCTGGGCGAACAGCTCCGGCTTCCTGAAAATCACATCCTTTAGCTGCCCACGCTTGCCAAACTCGAGATATCTTGTCTTGTCCAAATCGAAATATGCCTGCTTGAAGCGACTTCTCCAATGTCGCTGTAAATGCTCCGCAACGCCGTATTGGTACGGGAAGGTCAATTGTCCATCCGGCAGCAATATGTCAGAGAGTAACTTGTCAAGTCGACATGCTCTGATTGAGTCCAGGTTGATGGAGCACCATCCGTCTTCTTCGTCTTCATTTAGCGCGGCGAGGAGTTTCATCAAAGTGTCAGACCATCGGCCGACGGGCTTGTGCTCCTGTACGCATGCGCGGACGGAGTCGGAAAGTTGAAGTAGGGCATTTTCGTTTAAGCTCTTGGAGTATTTATCATCAACCAGATTGTCTAGATGAAGACGTCGCAGAGAATGATAAACTTGAAACGGTTAGCACAAACTAGAAAGTTACCAAAGTTGGATCCAACCTCCGCCTTCGCTCCCCGGTGACAATTCTGTCCCGAGGTCGTCATCGAAGCTTTCATCGATTGGCAAGTATTTCAACTTCAGTTCTAAGTTCGCCCGCATCGTAAAACTTAGAGAAATGTTGGGTCATCTACTATGTTAGACCGTCGTGAGTTACATTAAGACCGTAACAACTCACGTTGGCTGCGAGGCAGCGATTAACACATATCGGAGGAAGGTGCACTAGAGATTGTTTTGTAGGCACTGTGCTCCAACAACGCAAACAATTGAATTCAGCTCTAGTTTTGAATACAAAATTTGCTAACGTAAAACTTTGCAACATCCAAATTGTAATTATCTTAATTCTGGCGTTTTTCAACTTGCCAGAAATACAAAACAACCGAAACTCGTATGCGCTACCCTGCACCAATTCGATGCCACACCGCCTGCCATATCTAGAGTTATTGCATGGACCGCCTTCCCGTACCAGCATCTAAACGTTTACTGCCGGCACTTTCAG
Organism: Lecanicillium sp. S3808; assembly: GCA_023628775.1. Taxonomy (NCBI): domain Eukaryota; kingdom Fungi; phylum Ascomycota; class Sordariomycetes; order Hypocreales; family Cordycipitaceae; genus Lecanicillium; species Lecanicillium sp. S3808. Next base: position 497,384 of record JAMAJY010000022.1, read on the forward strand.
CGTGCTCCTTTGCGACGCTAATCCACCTTTGACAATACGCAGAGAATTCCACTGTAGTTGTTGGATGCAAACCAGTCGCAACATCAATTCTGCCCAACATGGCGGAACAACCAGTATACCACCCGCGCAGCGCGCCGTCGCGCGACAAGACAATTGGAATTACGCAACGTGTGACTCCTCTTGCCTTTTCATGGGTTGGCGACATGAGAGTCCGGTAAGATGGTCAATGAGCTGACTTGCTATATACAAATTGCTGACCTGCTCGTTAGGTTTTCTGACTTTCAAGTCAATGAAATCGGCCTGGACGGAAAAGTCCTCCACCTTCGCAATATTGGACTCAATGAAGAGCAGAAACAGGCTGAGGGTATCCCACAACAGCAAGAGAGTGAGAAGGCTGCGCCGCAGGAACATAAAAAGGAAGAAACGCTTCAAGAACAGCCCAAGAAAGAGGAAGAGCAACAACAACAAGAGCAGCAGCAGGAGCAGCAAAAGCCCGTGAATATTATTGAAATACCCGAAGAAGACGTAGCGGTACTAGAGAAGCTGGCGGGCGCAAGGTTTGCGACAGAGATTGTTGAAATGTTCCGCGAGGCGCAAACAGCCGAGCCGGACAAGCGAGTAAAGCCAATTACCTCTGATGAGGTAGATGACAAGTACACGCGTGGCCAAATACATCAAGAAGTCCGACGCATCTTTCAATCACGAATCGATACCACCACCGACGACACTGGCGCGATTGTCGCTACGGCTATCCGCGATCGCAGGGGTAAGAAGCGAGGCAGAGGAGGCGGTGGCGGAGGCGGCGCAAACAGAGAACGCAAGAATAACAGACCGGCGGGAGAATACCTTCATTTCACACTCTTCAAAGACAATCGCGACACCATGGACGCCGTCAGTCAGGTTGCTCGCATGCTGCGAACCAAGCCGCAAATGATTGGCTATGCTGGAACCAAGGACCGCCGCGCTTCAACAGCCCAGCGATGCTCCGTGCGATACACGCACCTACGGAGCATGGCAGGCCTCAATGGCAAGCTCTGGGGAATATCAACCGGTGACTACGAATACAAGGAGACACCCATCCACCTGGGCGACCTTCTCGGGAATGAGTTTACCATTACATTAAAGAATTGCAAAATGGTTGACGAAGATACGAGCAAGCCTCTTTCCGAAAGACTAGAGGCCCTAAGGACAAATGTCGGCGTGGCTCTCGAACACATGACAGAGCACGGCTGGATCAACTACTTTGGCCAACAACGCTTCGGCACACATCAAATAGGCACCCACGAAATTGGCATGCTTATCCTTGGCAACAAATTCGAAGAAGCTGTCACTTCCCTCCTTTCCTACGACGCGGAGATTGCCCAACGGGCCGAAAATGGCGAGCAAGCCGAAGACGCCTCCAAGAGAGACGAATTCGCTCGCAACCAAGCCTGCATGCTCTTCCGCACCGGCAAGGACATCGACAGAGCCGTAAACCTCATGCCCAGACGCTTCGCCGCAGAGTGTTGCGTCGTCCGCCACCTCACTCGCTATCCCTCCTCCAACAAGGACTTTGTCGGTGCTTTGACGCACATCACCCGCGGCCTGCGCTCCATGTACCTGCACGCATACCAGTCCTATGTATGGAACCACGCCGCCAGCACACGCTGGGCCAAGTATGGCGAAACCGTCGCCAAGGGCGACCTCGTCATTGCCGAGAACGAAACCGTCCCCCTCATCGCAGGCCGGGACCAAGACGGCGACGTCATCATCAACCCAGTCGAAGACGACGAGGACGCACCAGTCCGCGCACGTCCTCTGACAGAGGAAGAAGCCGCCAGCGGCCGATACACCATCGCCGACATTGTCCTGCCCACACCGGGCTACGAGGTAACTTACCCGGATAACGAAATTGGCGAGTTTTACAGCGCCTTCATGGGTCGTGAGGAGAATGGCGGCCTAGACCCGCGCAAGATGCAGCGCATGCGTCGCGAGTTTAGCTTGCCTGGTCGGTATCGCAAGGTCATGAACCGTTTCCTTGCAAAGCCGAGCATTGAATTTAGGGCGTATGCGGATGAGAAGGAGCAGATGCACCCGACGGATGTGGACCTGATCAAGGCTGCTGAGGGTGGAAATGGCGAAGACGAGAGAGAGAGCAAGAAGGCCAAGGTTGACGAGGGCGAGGAGTCTAAGGCTGCTGCGTCTGCCGAGGAGAATGGTGAAGCTGCGGAACCTACCAAGATTGCGGCCGTTGTCAAGTTCCAACTTGGCAGAAGTGCATATGCGACCGTTACGTTGAGAGAGCTTATGGGTGATTTGCAAGAAGAATAGACAAAGAGTTGAAAATGGCAAAGGATACCTGTACTTGCGCAATTTGGAAAGCAAAGTTTATAATGTAGAGAAAAAAAAAAGATTCAAGAGAAACATGATAAGGAGTGCTATGTATTCCGATTGACACCAAACTAAACACAACAACTATGCAGATAAATGCAAGTTCCGTAATCCCTCAAAGATGATCCAATCGCCCGTAACTTGTATAGAGAAAAATGATCCCATAAGATGCTTTGCCATAAGAATAGTCTCATGCAGTAATAGGATAAAAAAGTGTCGCATGAACAAGAGTCTTTTGTCATAACCAAAAATTCATAAAGTCTTTTGCTGATGCCGCGCAAGAGCAATGCCTAGAAAAATAAACGAGTTTATGATGCCGAATAGAAAACGATGAACGGCAGGGTTTGAGCCCAGTACTATATATGCTCCAGTATACGCAGTACAGATATGTTCATAAAATTTGTCTGTATGCTCATGAGTGCTGTGAGTGAAGAGTCTTATGGGTTTGGTGGTTTTTGGTCCTCCCAGCCCCAGACATAGGACAGGTACTTGACCATATTTACCCGCTTTGCCTTCATGTCAACCATCCATGGGTGCTCGAGCATCTTCCATGGGCTCGCCCTTCGATTTGGCTGCTTCTCAAGACTATTGAATGTTAGCTTCAGCATGCTTTCAACCCCATCAGGATGCAACATACCAGCACTCGATGAAATATTTAAAGTTGTCGCTCCAGTAGACGTCCATATCGGGCTCGTCCTTGAGTTGTGGTACTGGTTGTCGCACAATGTATGTCAACAAGTCTATGAGACCTGCGCGTGGCTGCGTCTCCGTTCCGTCTGCTGGGAATGGGAATCGATGCTGTGCAACCTCGAGTAATGTTACGCCCGTGGACCAGACGTCCGAGGTGATCGTGTATGACTGGCCCGTGATGCGCTCAGGAGCCATGTAGTAACTTGTGCCGATGAAGGTGTTTGCTTCGCCCTTGGTACCAAAGTCACCTGAAACTCCAAAGTCGCAGAGCTTGACGGCGCCGTCACGGCATAGTAGAATATTTGACGGTTTGATGTCCCGATGAATGATTCGCCGGGTGTGAAGATATGTCAAGCCTCCAAGAACGCCTTCAGCAATCTTGCCCAGCACCTTTTCTCCGGTTCTGCCGCCGAGGCGCTTTACTTCCTTGTAAATGCTGTCGAGAGATCCGCCCTCGCAGAATTCCATGGCAATCGAAATGGTCGCCGTAGAGGGATCGACAAAGGCGCCATAGTATTGACAGATGTGCTCTGATGCGCACTCTTTATTGAATCCAAGTTCGCGAACAATTTGTTTCTTGACGTCCGGATCTGGATTCGTTGTAATGACCTATTATGCCTCATTTAGTCAACTGGAGAGCAGGGGCGCAATTGGTTGTCATGCACATACCTTTAAAGCAAACACCGTCTTGCCTCCCTTGAGCATGGACTTTGTGACAGCACCACCAGCACCCTCTCCTAGGTTGCCGAGTTCAATTACGCGCTTCTCCATGCTAGCAAGTCTCCATCCCTCATCATCCAGCTCCTCAACATCAGCCGTCCTGGCCTTTTCCAAGGTCAGCTTGTCAAAAGCTTCTAAGCCCTGGAGGCTGCCATCGCGCTCCATGGAAACGCCGCCTTCACTTCGCTCAGAGTACATTGAGCCGGCGGCGGAGACGGGGTCCGGAGTGCCCTGCGTCCGGGCAACAGGAATGCCAAATTGAGAAGCAAACGACAATGCAGAATACTGCGAGCCGGCAGAGGTGGGATTGCTAGCCCTGCCATCCAAGGGACCGAAGCTACCGGACCTTGAGTGTGCGGCGCTGCTCTCGCTGCCAGCCCCGGCTGATTGGCCAGGCTGTGCACCATTCTGTGATCTAGGGGGCTGCTCATACGGTGCAACCTGGCTGCCCATTGGTGTAGCCACATTCATTGTCGGCACCTGTCGAGTACCTGGTTGACCGCTTTGCGCAACAGGCTTCACATTGGGTGATGGCGGAATGGCCAGGCCGAGTCTTGGTGTGCGTGCCCCGCCGGGTCGGTTACCAGGTATCGCAGGTCGTAGAAGAGGAGCAGGCGAGGGGATCGTAGGGACATTATTAGGAGCTGATGTAGGCGCGGGCGCCTGAGCTGGGGTTGAGGAGTTGGACGGCTGTTGGAGAGATTAGCCTGAGCTCTCTTTGGATGACAGGAGTAGGGGAAGGGCTACCTGTTGCGAGCTCTCAGAGCCCTGAGCCTGGGTAGCTGCAGCATCAGCCATGGTGGCCGATGTTAGCCAGCCGACGCAGCTGTTTATTTAGAGTATCGAAGGTGGCGTTGGAGGGAGAGAAGGGCTGCTGCGTCGAGGCTGGTCAGTAGTGGCCGCCGAGGGCCGAGTCTTCAAAGCCCTGGAACGCAAGCGTTGTTTTCGTGACCGTGAGCTAGGGAAGCACCAAAAGGAAAGACGAGCGTCTGGCGCAAACTGCCCTCTGACAAACGTTATTCAGTTCAGAAAAAGGCGAGTTGTGTGCGCGAGGAGGATGCACTGGAGAACGGGGATAACGTCGACGGTTGAGAATCTGGTAGTCGGAGGGTCGTGAGGGGAAGCAGGGGTTGCTACTCTAGCTGCCCACTAATGCATATAGACGGGAAGGTGAGAGCAGTTGCAAACAAGACGGATGCCCTTGTGCGAGCTGCGATGATGCACGATGTAAAATCTAGTCTTCGAGATCCGTACCGAAGCGTAAATTGCCGAGAATTGTACGCAAGAGCGTATGGAGATGCAGACGAGAGGTTCTGAGGCCCAAGTTGGGCGTGGGACGCTGAATGTGCTCAACCGGCGGTGGCGTGCCAAAGAGGGCGGGCACTGACTGGTGGCTTTTGGTGGAGGCGAGCAGAGAAAAGTGCCGCCGAGAAGACAACGGCCGCAGGGCACGCCCGTCCAGGCTGTACTACGACGTACTCATAGGTACTAGGTATCACCACGCAGCAAGGTTGTATCCTGTAAACGATGGATCCTACAGCGCCTGTGGGGACTGTCCCGCGGCCGTCAGTGGTCGGATCAGAGGCGGGTGTGGGCGTTGGAACACAGCACTGAAGGCGCTAAACCAGGCCTCGAGTACGAGTAAGCCCCACGAATCGGCGCCAATAATTGGGGAGACGCGTCAACAGCGCAGGTTGATGAGACGAGGGAACTACTTCGTACTCGTAGGGGAATTACTCAGTATCAAGTAGATACCTTTTTGAATAAACACTCAGCGTCTCAGCGTCGCGCGGGTGGAAGAGACGGCAATAATTGTGGTTTTGTCCGACGTCGTTAAACGCCATTCGTCTGCATGTTTCACGTCGTCTCCTTGCCCATAAAATGACGAACCAGGTTGCCCAAGGTAATGTGTGTGTGTACATACGGACGTATTCTGTGCCCCTAAGTGCGTGACTGAAATGGAAATCCGAGCTACGAGTGCAGAGTACGCTATGAGGAGACGGGATTCTCCTATGTAGGCGGAAACTCTCGTTTGATATAGACGACGAGCAGGCTTATGGTCTTTGGGCGCAAGGCATACTGGGAACGGCAATGCCTGAATTTGTTACGAGCATGTGCACTCTAATTATTCCTGCCTTCTCCGCTGCTATCCAGCGAGTCATTTGCGATGTGCGCCTGATGATCCGTGACCGCACTGCCTTGTTATGCACAAAGGCCAGCCACCAAACCGGGATATCAGACCCGGACACCATCACGCTGTCAGCGGGCGTTACGACCATTGACAGGGAAGGATAGGCGTTTTCCCTCGAGACATTCATAGCCATACTCGTCACATCAATCACCCTGGTTGTTTTCCCGCCCACAATATTGATTAAAAGAAATGGCTGTGGCGTGACAAGACCTTGGGCAGCTCACCCATGGCCGTGGGATGTATTCGCACTTGTATGAGGTGCTTTTTTTTCTACGCGTACCTACAATACACACCTGACGGCCATCAGGCCTTTGCTACACTCCACGATAACCTTTTTGTGCCTTGTGTATGTCTACGAGTATGTACTTAGACTCGTCTTACTGTAGTTACACAGCAACAGCCACGAAACCCCCTTTCATTTGCCGCTGTGCCAATCACCTTTACGGGTCCCCGATGTGCTGACTTCACCGTCAGCGAAAAAGACAGAAGCCCCTGTACCGTGATCCTCCAAACAGAGCTTGAGATGGGGTGGGCAATCGCAGCCGGATCGTATTGGCCGTGTTCCAGCCCACGCCCAACCTGACCAACCACAAGCCGCCGTTGGCTTGAAGCGCGCGTTTACAGCCCGTGCCGGCGTTTTACGAGTAGCCATGCTTGGCATCAGCCATGATGTCAACAAGGTGGTGAGGGATTGTGTCATTGTCGAAGTTCGGAGTATACCACTCGACCACACATGTGACTCGATGTAGGCGGAGGATTTGCCTTTGTTTGCAAGCTAGTGACAGAGGGAACTTGCCTTGCCGCCGAATGCCGCTCAGTCCCGATCAGTGTAAGCTTGGTGGTTAGGCACAGACCCCACTGATATCAGCCTGGTGCGTAGTGGGCCCCCGCGGCACGGCAGCGTTGTGCGCTATCGATAACGCCCGGCGCAAATTCTCCACCAAATTTTTTTGACCAAGACACCAAACAGAGAGAAAGAGAAGGCTTCGAACTGGTATCGTAACACGGTATTCGAAGTTAACAGCGAAAAATGGGCTCCAAAAAGGCTGTCAAGCAGCCGATTGACGAGTCGGATGGCGCAAAGTCGGTGGACTCTGTCCCATCATCGGACGAGTCGGATTATCTCGACAATCCCGCCTCTCGCAAACGCCGCCGAACAGACCACCCCAACAGCGACGATTCGGACGCCGAAGACGTCGATGCTCAAGAAGACGAAGACGACAATGACAAGCCTAAAGCCCCGGCAAAGTCAGTTCTTTCATCATTTGCTGCGCCCTCTCGAATCAAAAAGAACGGTGCCTCTGCAGTAGCGGCCAAGAAATCTGCTTCTCCTGCACCTCAAGATCAGACTCTTGTCCCGACAGACCCCAATACTACATTTTCAGCCTTGCAGGTCCGACCATGGCTTGTACAGGCGCTCTCAAATATGGCCATCAAGCGACCAACCGGAATTCAAAAGGGCTGTATACCCGAAATTCTCAAGGGCAGAGACTGCATCGGTGGCAGCCGGACCGGTTCCGGTAAAACCGTCGCCTTTGCAGTGCCTATTATTCAGAAATGGGCAGAGGATCCTACCGGCATCTTTGCCCTCGTGCTGACCCCGACACGCGAGCTGGCCCTGCAAATATATGAACAAATCAAAGCAATTTCGTCTCCGCAAAGCCTCAAAGCAATCCTCGTCACCGGTGGCTCCGACATGCGCTCCCAAGCCATTGCTTTGGGACAGCGTCCGCATGTTGTCATTGCAACACCCGGTCGATTAGCGGATCACATTCGAACATCCGGCGAGGACACGATATGTGGGCTGAGAAGAGTACGCTACGTAGTACTCGATGAAGCAGATCGCCTGCTGCACGCCGCTGGGCCAGGCAGCATGTTGCCCGACGTCGAGGAATGTCTTTCCGTGCTCCCTCCCGCTACAGAGCGCCAAACACTGCTCTTTACGGCAACAATTACCCCCGAGGTCCGCGCACTCAAGAATATGCCACAAAAACCCGGGAAGCAGCCGGTATTTGTTTGCGAGGTCGATACTCAGATGCTGGCTATTCCCGCAACACTAAGCCAAAAACACATTCAAATACCCGTTACACACAAGGAGCATTACCTACACGTATTCCTGCTCACAGAAGTAAACGTCGACAAGACTATCATCATCTTTTGCAACAGAACATCGACTGCCGAGTTCCTACATCACATGCTACGGTTGTTGGACCACCGAGTCACATCGCTACATTCAAAACTGCCCCAGAGGCAGCGTATAGACAATTTAGCGAGATTCCGCGCCTCTGCCGCCAGAATTCTTGTCGCCACCGACGTTGCTGCTCGTGGTCTGGATATCCCAGAGGTCAGTCTGGTAGTCAACTACGATATCCCGCGTGATCCGGATGACTACATCCACCGCGTCGGTCGTACTGCTCGTGCTGGTCGCAGTGGTGAGGCGGTAACCCTCGTCGGGCAGCGAGATGTAGAGCTTGTCTTGGCCATCGAGGCACGAGTCGGCCGAGAGATGGAAGCCTGGGAAGAGGAGGGAGTCAATCTAGAGACGAGAGTCGTTCGCGATGCTCTCAAGGTTGTGAGCGAGAAGAAGCGAGAGGCACTGCTCGAGATGGAAGAGGGCAAGGAGGTTGGCGGAAAGAGAAAGCGTGGCAAGCACAAGCTGCGTGCGGAATAGAGATCTGGCGTACAAAACTTTGCATAGAGCGATTACCAATACATTTGTTTAATTTTATTCCTTGTGCCATTTTTCCCACAACAGACTGTGACGCAAATTTGGTATATGTCATCCTCCACCGAGGTAAACATTCACCTGCCTTCGCCGTCCGGATTACCTGATCGACCCGTTGTGGAGTTACCTGCACTAGGATTATCATGTTTTTTTTTTAAAACAATTAAAATGAAAAAAGTAAAATATTAATATTTAAATTAAATTGATATGACGACGAGGCTGAAGAAGCCGATTCGGCTTCTAGAAACAAACCCTGGCACACGGCAGCTCCGCGGACTTACACCGTCCCAAGGATCGGGAACATGGGAGAGCGAGCATCCATGTAGCCCGAGTGAAAGAATTACCGACCGGGGATCAATTTTCTAGCTTCCCCAATTTCATGGTTCTCGTGACGGTTAAAAGCCAAGAAAAACACCGTTGAAAACTGGCCGGGCTGTAATTGTGGGCTGGCGCCGGGGCGAATCGGGTAATGCGGGAGCGTCGGAAGAGCGCCCGACGGACCAGCGCCGATGACTTTGCTCAACAAGCCTCCCATGTAATCGAAAACGAGGCCTTACAGGGATGCATAAGGCATCGTGACTTGTGCCACATTTCATATTTCCGCGGTACTTGTTTACAATTTGGTTCCGTATATCGGACGTCGATGATGGTAGTGGCTTGGCACGGCGATGTGCCGTTTTGCCGGGGTGGTGGATGTGTAAGTGCCGCAAGACACTCACTCGGCCGAGAGTGAAAAAGGTTGCGGCTGGACCAATCGAAGTAGTGCGCAGTAGTAATTATGTCACGATTAGAATGCCAATCTATCATAAGACTTGAATCAACTACATTGCATCCCATCTGTTGCTGTTCAATGCCACACCCGACAATGCGCCCTTACTGGGATCCGCATCCATCATCTTGGAGCAGTGTATAGCGTGGCTCTCAGTGTCATAGCGCTGCTCAAGAGTAATACCCAGCGTCTTTGCGCGAATTGCCTTGCGCCAGTAAAAGAAGCAGTGCACCAAATGCCAGCGATGTGTAGAGTAGAATATGCCCCCTTCTGGTTCATCAGCCAGAGCACCAAGATCCTCAACGGCAATCTCCTTTGTGTGATTTTGATCAGTCCAGTATGTCCAAGTGCCATTTGGCCCGTCGCCTGAGCGATCAAAGACCGCGGTGAGCTCTTCATCTCTGCAGTGAGGCGGCAGCCATGCCGCTGCGAGTGTATCGTACTTGCAGTGTAGCTGTAGGGCTTGTGCAACGGAGTTGCCGCAGTTGCATCCTGGCAGTGGATCTCCGGGGGAATACTGAGAGGGTTGGGGAGATTTTGATGATACATGATGAAAAGCTTGTTGACAAAGGGTGACCAAGGCTGGAATGGCAAGAGTGAGTAGAAGCAGGTCCTTAAGGACGACTATCGAGTTTTGATAACGCGAGAAATGCTTTGTCCGTGCTGAGCGAGGACTTTTAGAAATATTGCCACCGAGAAGCATTTCCTCTTCCTCTTTTTCCATGGTAGACTTTTTTACCCCCCTGAAATATGTCAGTTAATACAACAACGATTTGAAGGGATGAAAACTCACCTTTCGTCGCTGAAGAGCCTAAATGGCATATTAGCAGCAGTCCAACGTTTGGACTGAGTGCAGAGTATAAACTGTTAATTGCTATGATGTTGACAAAAGCTATTGAACGTTAAATATAGAGAAACACCCACGACTTGACTATTTAGAGGATACTGGGCGGGGTTTAGGGGATTAGCTATTTCGCACCGAACTCTCCCACCGCCTTGAGCACCACGAGTGTAAGCAAAAGAACTTTTGCTCTACTCTAAAGGGCCACATTATGCATAATGAGTTGTCAATTGCGCGATTTGTTTGAAAATTCACGATTCTCGCACTACGCAAGGCTCTGCTGTCCACCAGTGCTTGATGTACGGCGTGCTTGTGGCTTTTGTTGTGTCTATCAATCAAATCACACCATTGCCATAGCCTACTCGTAACGTTCCAATGGTAACAAACCTGAACATACGAGGAATAGGCAAAAAAGGATGCAATCGGCAACAAACTACGGCAAGTGGCTGATAGAGGCTCACAGGCCAAGCAGCCAACCAGGTTCTACAAAGTGGTCCCAAGCGCAACGGCTTGTCTCGCTTTTACCTCTTACGCGTCACGCACATTAAGAGCTATGCTAATAGTAGAAGGTGAAATTCGCTTAAACGTATCTGAATTTATCTGTTGCATACTAGTGCAGGACATATTGCATACTATAGGTGACGTGGCAAGGCGTCGAGACGACGCTAGGCTGTTGAAGCTTGCTTGTCTCCGCCTGGACCAACAGAATTTTCTTTACTAATAGTCCCATCCGGTCAATTAGGTTTATGCTCTGTCTTTGTTATAAATTTCCGGCTTCTGCTGATCCCGAAAGCTGTGAGGGGAAGGTATACTGCGATTTGCTACTCTTTACCAAAACACTACATTTCTGCCATTGGTGGTCTATATACACATATCTCAAAATCATCATGAAGTTTCAAACTCTCCTGACCTCTTTCTTTGCCGCGGCTGTCATGGCCAGCCCCATTGGAAAGCGGGAGGTAACTGAAGGCGCAGCACAGTGGCCCAGCCTTCCTACTATTGAGGAAAGAGCACCAGAGGTGGTTGAGGGAGCTGCACAATGGCCTAGTCTTCCGACCATTGAAGAGAGGGCACTGGAAGAGACTGATGGCGCAGCACAATGGCCTAGCCTTCCCACAATTGAAGAGTGAGCATACAAGACAATTGAGGGCTTTGCTTAGCCACCCAGCTTTGTTCGAGTTGGGACAAGATACATACCAATACCTACAAGGCTTCTGGCGAGAAAGCTCACTGTTTCCAAGGAGTTTGTCGTTTTGGTCTATGACTGCTATCCTGATACGTATCTCTTGTCCGCGGATGGAAAGATGTCGACGATCGGGCACGCAGAGGATCGGAAGTGACAGAATCGGCTGTGATTAGTGACAGAGTAGTATTTCGACTTATTGATTTACATAAAATGATGTTTCAAAGTCCGTACATGGGGGGTTTGTGAGTGTTGTACGGCCAGATGTGTTGGCGGGGGCAGAATCGTATTGTGCAGGCCCCGGAGACACAAGAAGCCAGCCTCAGACCATGATTGGCGAAAATTAAATGAATAAATCGTGGCTGGTATTGATTGTTAGCTGCAGTGCATCAAATCGTCAGTTACTGAACCTTCCGTTTTGAACACTAGCGTCTAGAAGCGTAGCGCACGCGCGTCCTATCATACGTGCAGTTACAACATGCATGGTGAGTGGACCAGCCAGCCTGATCCTTTGTTGGTTCGCCTAAACCACTTCCCCTCACTCACATCTTTGCAATGTTTCACCACTGGTATCACAGCTGAGAGACTTCAATATGGAGGCCATCAACGCAATAGAGCAAATTGGCAAACTGTGCAAATTGATTCACTATGGAGGCGTCCTCTTGCAACAATGCCAGCGCGAGAAGCCTACGGGTTCCGTAAGCGACGCTACAAACCAAGAGACGGACGAAGCATATGAGAATGTCAAGAGGCTATTATCCAAGATGTCTATTTCTGATTCCATGGAAAACGAGCCTCTTTCTTGGTTTAGAGGCTGTGTTATGGCAGCAGAGGATATCATGCAGCAATTAGACGTGTCTGCCAAGAAACCAGTGACCGACACCACGACTCATGTTACCAACGGGGCGGGAAAAGGTTTAAGTACTGAGTATGAAGAGGCTAGCAATCTCGCTAAAAGGCTGGACTGGTGCCGTAGTCAGCTTGACGCTTACCTTTCCAACCCTGAAGTGTAAGATACCCTGCCTGCACTGTGAAGCGTTGAGAGGAGGCCAAGGCTAACACTTGTTAGGCGACACGACATAAATGAAACGCTCAGCAATATTACCTCATCTGGACATGCTGTACCAGAGGATGTGTCGGCTCTATGTTCTTGTGCAGAAAGCCTACGCTTGGTCACCAAGGCTTGTAATGCCAACTCTGTGATAAATCTGGACAGTCAGCTGGTCAGTCGCTTCAACGAGGCAATTGGCCGTATACAACAAGTTGCCGTCTTGGACTTGCTAAAGTTTCAAAGCGTCCATGAAAGATTTGACAGCATCACGCAAGCTCAGGAACGCACTTTTAGCTGGCTACTCGGAAGCAAGAACAGTTCCACCAACGGGACAGCCGATACGGCATCGCCAGAGCAAGAAGCTATCCTTGACCAAGCTAGGGAGAGTTGGATAAAATGGCTCCAAAACGGTGATGGCTTCTTCTATATTTCGGGAAAGCCTGGGGCAGGCAAGTCGACCTTGGTCAAGTTTATCTGCCTCCACGACAACTTTTACCGATATACACAGGAATGGGCCGAAGGGTACACGCTGCTTGTTGGTCGTTTCTTCTTTTGGAAGCCTGGAAAATCAGAGCAAAAGAGCATCAGCGGCTTACTTCGTGGGTTGTTATATTCCGTCCTGGAGAGAACCCCGTCCATCGCCTCAATTGCCTTTCCAGAGCTGTGTGATGACCTGCTCCACCAACGCGTCAAGTCGGCCATCATTGATCACAGGGATGTTGAGCGGGCATTTGACAATATCCTCCAGAGTATGGCTACTGGGAATGGAAACTACAAGATGATCCTGACTATTGATGGTCTCGACGAGTTTGAAGGAGACCACGCAGAGTTATTGAAGCTGATGAAGTCTTGGGTGACCAAGTACCACTCGAGCGTGAAGATTTGTGTCTCTAGTCGCGAATACGGCATATTCGAGGACTTTTTTGCTGACAGCCCCAAGTTTCGTCTGCATGAGCTAACGCGCGGTGACATGTTTCAGCTCATTACCTCAAGACTGAAGCGAAACAAATTCTTTGCATCCTTGCCAGCAGAAGACGCCGAAGACGTCAAGAACCTCATGTGCGACAGGGCGGAGGGCGTATTTTTATGGGTTGTCATGGTAGTTGCAGCGATGGATGACGGCTTGCTCTCAGGAGCCATTACCAATGCTGGCGAGCTCAAGAGGAGCGTCCAGGACTGTCCGACTGAGCTGGACGATATGTTGCCGCACCTCTTGACAACAGTCAGCATCCATTACCGGCCGTGGGCATTCAAAGCCATTTCGCTGGTCAAGTATGCGCAGTTCAAAGTGCCAGAGCTGCTCGTGTCTGGAGACTGTCCTCCTGGAGTTGGTCTCATGGACCTGATGCTCCTTGATGGAGCCTCTCCGAACTGGAACTTGGCTGCGTTTCAGCCCCGGTCAGAGTCCAAGATGGCAGATATCCCAACACGTCTTGAAGCTGCACGCAAAAAGATACTTGGCCGCTGCAAGGGCTTTTTGAATGTGATTACCATTTCTGAGGCGCGGTCTTGGCCAGCAAATGGCGATGAACGAATGTACGCGGCTGTTACGCACCGTTCTGTCGTTGAGTTTCTGGACTCTGACATGGCTGATGGCTTCATGTCCCAGTATCTTATCAATTTCCATCCCTTTTATGCATTATATTCGACGATGCTAGCTTGTTTGCGGTTTTTGGAGCCAAACAATTACCCACTTCTCAAACCGGTGGAAAGTCTTAAGGGTAGAGAAGTCCTGGCACTTGCTGACGTGCTGGCCGATTCTTTGCAGGAAAAATGGCAGGAAATGATTAAATGCGCATACATGACGGGACAAGCAGGCTCTTCGCGGCTTACAAACCTGCTAGATTCCGTTGGAGATGCTATCAAGAGGCACTTGACTATTCAATTGACAGTTCAGCGGATACGGCTGGCCCCAAATGCATCATCACCATACCAGCTGCTTTCTATCATGGCATTGGGAAACAGGGTATATGAGTACAGTGAATGGCGTCGAAGTAAAGCAATCATGGATACGGCCAAGTATCCGATGAGTATTGCGCTTTTGCGGGCCTTTCATGACATTGTTCAGCATCTGCGGCTGGACGACTATGAATTTCCCGCTGCGGATCAGAGGAGAGATGAAACCACGCTCGTAAACAAGCCTGTTGACTGGATCAAATGGAATTTGCCAGTCTCAAAGTCCAGTATGGCCTCTGAGAGATTTTCTAATTTACTGAAAGAGTTTTTCGAGCGAGGTGTTGATGTGAATTGGGTTCCGCCAGCTGAGGAACGCCAAGCTTGGAAGGGAAGCCAGACGATCGACGGCACACCATTGACTTGTTGGCAAATGCTACTTTGGTCTATGCTAGTTGGCGAAATTCCCTTCACTGATAAATACGGCGAGTACATCGCTCAGTTCCTCAGACATGGGGCAGACTTGGATGTTGAGGTTTTCACTTTTGCGCCTTTGGGGGACTTGCACATGGAACGACTCACGCCACAAAACGATTGGGTGCTGCTGGTGCCTTTTGTAAATGACAAAGCAAGTCTGGATACTTTGGTGGCCAACTCTCTTGAATACGATGATGAAACACGTAGGAGATTTGACAGTGTACCTGCCGCGCTGATTCGAGACTCGGCACCGCTGTACAATGCGGACAAGGAGAGAGCGTGGCATTTTACAGCCAGAGACTTGGTTGCGCTATGGTTCCCGAATGGCACGCATCATTTTGCTATGGCATCAAAAGAGAAGGAAACATTTTCCCGAGATGTCCAGGCTGTCTCTGGAATTCTCGGCCCTCAGCATGGCGTTTGCGACTTGGGAATATATCTGGAGGAGCTGAGGGTTTCAGCCGGGTTGCTGGATGCATCTGCGACGATGAGACGGCCGGTGAAATTCGTCTAGTGATGAATTGCACCTTTAAAACATGGCTTTTATTGAATTCAGCATGTTGGCATATTGGCGATGTTTCCGGGTGTGCTTGGCAGTTTGAAAGCCGTTGAGGTGAGACATGCGGTTTGGCATTCCGGGTGCCTGGTGCCTGGTGCCTGTTACAGTGGCACTTGGAGCACTCCGGTTGCGTCTGGCCAAGAAGTGCGCTGTTGTCTCAGTAGCTTTCGTGCAACCGAAGCTAATAAAGGAATTGTGCACGTAAATGCAGGTTCTGAATATGTGCGACTGTGGCTGTCTTACCGTGTGCGTGCAATCTGTAAAGGTCTCTCCAGTTAATACAGGCTTCAAAGCACCCTCAGAGTTGTACAACGTAAAGCCTCAGCGGCGCCAACTTTCCGTGCCACATTAGACTGTTACCTAAATAGGCAAGCGTGCCAAAGCATCCCGTCCGTTACCCAAAGTTCAATATCGCTGCCTGGTACATACGAAACACGGGGGTTGGAGCCTAATGCAACACCGCTAAAGCTACCAAGATTCCGGCAGACGTGATCAAACTTTCCTTCTGCTCTGAGCACACATAATTGACTCACAATGCGCGGTAAACAACTCTCGGCCACGTTTAAAGAAAATTTTACTCGCCATTTTACTTTGCGATATTCAACCGGAATCGATCGGAGAATGGACAATGGACCTGGGTCACAGGGCAATAACAACTGGGTCGCTCGACCTGATTTCCGGAACGCGAGGCCCAGTTTTCCCTTCTTTCCTTTCGGTCCCGAGCCCGGGAGCCCACCCGGGATTAACGGACAGGAAGGAAGCATGGGCTAGTGGAGCAGCGCACCTGCCCCTGCAAGTGCGCGCAGAGTTAAGGCTGGGCGGAAAACTTTGGACGGCGACGGAGGGCCGGAGTGCGTAAACGCCGATGTTGCGACACAATAAGCTTTGGGGAGCCTAGCCCTGAAAGAGCAACATGCGGCGATGGGCTGGATATTGTAAGCAACGTAATTTACGTGCGGAGGAACGGGCGGCCTTTCAATGGCAGCGGACTTGCACTGGCTGTCTGTTAGTACGAGTAGCTTACAGCATACCGAGAATGAATCAAAAGGCTGTCGCTTTTTTTTGGTGTCTTGACATGGTTGTTGTCTAGCCAGCCTCGTGTGGCTGGGGGTTTGTCGGGCGAGGCTCGTTCACGTCTGGTGTTGAATTGTTAATGGCTACTCGGTACTGCAAGGCTGAACAAGAGTTGCCGGAAGCCGTATTTCCGTCTTTTGAGCTGTTTCTCTTTGGCGTATTATATTGTTCTGTACGAATTACGAGTAAACGAAATGAATTACAAAGGCTGTGCAACGGAGCTGCATGCCAATGAGGATGCCAACCTTGTCGCCAATCCAAATTGATTTGCTGATGAGGCGGACGCGACGCCTTGTCGCTTCCCCCTACTGCAGCTATCTTGCACAGCCCTGCACTTGGCGCGGTGTGCCACGCAACCGGGCAACGCACACCTGCAGGGACGGTGCAATACGAGTACGCGGAATGCGAGATGCTGGCGCTAACAATGCCACCGCGGAGATTGCTCTACAGAAAATAAAAGAAGAGCACGTACAGCTGCCTGGCACTGGATCGAATGCGACGACAGAAACAAGCCACGTAGTCCTCAGCTAGTAACCAAGCAAAGCAATATCGTCCAAGGTGGTGTACTGGTGTACATGTCTCATACGCAAGCAACAAGCCGCCAGAACTTAGCCATAATATTGCGCCCAATCCTACAAGTTATTACGCCGCGAATGACACTACACGTAGACTCCACGCCAACTAGCCCCTGCTTTCAGATGGACCAAAAGCCATGAAACGAAATTTGTACAGACTAGTGTTGCTCTGGCTATGACCATGACTTCTATGCGGAGAAACGGTCATGGGCGGACATACAGGTTTCTAAGCCAGATGCCACTAAAACATGATGAGGTGAGCCGGATTAGGAATCGAGGCGGAGAATGAGTAACCCGCAGTGTTCTAGCGTCACACCTTTGTTCTCTCGCCGACATTCACGGAGAGTTAATAACGAGTTAGTATTATGGTGCGACCGCTAGCCTTGCGTTATGGTGTCGCAAGTATGGCGTGCGCGCCCTGAAAGACAACAGCGCAAGTGACACCCAAAAGAAGCTTCCAGCGGCTTGGAAATCAAAGGACTTGGCTTTTTGATTAGTGGGGTTTGGCTGGGGGAAAACGTTATGGCGCCAAAGTCAGTATGATTCAGCGACGGGGCCAGTGAAAAGAGCGAGAAAGCGAGGTGCTACTGTGGTGCACGCGCCCTGTGGTAGAGCCGTAAAGAGTCATACATACTCGTACGCCAGAGTTCCAGCGCGTGCTGCTCTGGTGCGCTGGCGGGAGTCCGAGAGTCCGCCGACTGGGGCTTCTCTGGGCGTAGCGTATTTCGTACCCGTAAACGCGAGGGTACCTGGTTGCAGGCGGGGTGTCTCAGCCACAGACCACGTACCGCATTCAGGCGAGCTACCTGGACGGGACAGCCTGGTTAGCTCCGGGCCTCCTCGGATTTTAGTCGCCAGCAGGTGGGAGGGAAGCGCATCAGTCATCAGCCTTTCATCAGTCAGCGACGGGGATTGCTAATGTCCATGGCTGTAGGTGGGTCCCCGCTTCCGACACTCGCTCGGCTCGCATTCACAGCACCAACGCGGGCGGCATTAGGCTTTTGCGGGCTGGTGGTGGCTTCGGGTCCGCGCACTGGCGTAAACTCCGCCCTGGGCGACGCCTGTAGCGGTCATGTCGGGCCCTGAAAGCTTGCGACGACGGCCACGACGCAATGCATGCATGTTCCCCGGCCCGGACACTTACCAAGCAACGCAACGGCCTTGCAAAGATATAATAGATTCCGGCTTCCCACCATTCCTTTTGGCTTCTTGCTTCCGTTCCCAGACCAGATCATCCAGACCAATCCATACTCGACATTCCATAACCAACAAGGAAACATTTTAAACATACTCCTTTTTAAACATACTCCTGCTTCCTTATTGAATGCTTCTTCTTCCCGGTGCCTACCTAACCAAGTACCTTGCAACGACATCCCTGCCCGCGGCCGCGCAGACCATCCACCCACCCACCCACCTTAAAAAAAAGTCACAGAGAGTACCCGCAACCGGGCTTCGCTGCCTTGACTCACGGAGACCCGACCGCCCATCAAGGGACTGGACCAGCCAAACAAACAAAAACCACCAACATCCCTCCCACATCTTTCCTCTGATACCTGGATAGAAAACATGTCAACAGTATCAGCACCTCTGCAGCCAAAGTCTGCCATTCACTCTCTTCCAGCTCACATGCGACCTGCTACTGCCGGTCCCTCACGAAAGAACATGTCCATCACTCAGACCTACTACCTCGCCCACAAGGCCCGCGGCAAGCTGTCCCGCGAGGCTGCGCAGCCCGATCACGACCTCCGCCTCCTGGTTGGACACGCCAACCTGCTCGACTCGCTCATGTTTGAACTTGCCGAGGCCGAGCGCGAACAGGAGCGCTGGTTCAACCAGTCTGTCCGCGGCGCTGCCTCCAACAACAAGCTTGCCGCTGCCGACAAGCGCCACATCCAATGGGCTGACCGCGTCGTCGAAGAGGCCATCACCGAGGAGGACGAGGAGGAATACGACTCTGACTCTTCTTCCGACTCGGACGACTCCGACTTTGACTACTACGAAGAGGAGGAGGAGAACGACAACAAGCCTGTTGCCCCTGCCTCGCCCATGATGGTCCAGCACGACGACTTTGACGACGACGAGGAGGAGGACGAGGAAGAAGACTATGCTCAGCTTGAACTCGTCCGCACTCCGTCACACTCTGGCTCCCCGCCTGAGCTGACAATTGATCACGACACAGACTCTTCTGACGACGAGTCCATGCCGCCTTCGCCCGCCGATTCCACCCTCCACCTTCCTGACAAGGAAGCCAAGAAGGAAGAACAAGTCTTTGGAGAAGAAGAGATGTACAGTTCAAGGCCTAATCCAACAGGTCTTGTTTCTGCAATTCTAGTCTACTAGAATTTTTCTCACCATTTCTTCTCGACATTTTCTTTTTACCAACAAAAAAGCGACTTGGTTTTTTCTTCTTAGCGAAATCGGCATAGCATGGCGCCTCTTCACATGAGCAATTGATACCAGATCTGGCGGGCATTTACATTGGCGTTTTTTTTCCATTTTTAATTTGTTTTTGGAGATATACACCACTCTACGAATTGTTATTATTACGGACAGGATTGTTTAGAAATACAGTTTTTCGCTGCGATCGCTCCCAACAGAAAAGGTTGAGCGGTACAGCATGATTAGTGTACATAGAACAGAAAGCGTCTTGGACGCAAACAGATGACGTCTCTCATTGAGCTGCATCAAGAAATGAACAAAAACATTTGAAACAACTTCCATCACATCTCTTCTCACAATTGCCACCTGCAAAGTGCTTTGCATCATTCAACACCATCCCTCTGCAATTTCTCTCTCGATGCATCGGCCATCGAAAAACCATCGTGAACATCGGTGACTCAATACCCCTGCCGGCACAACTGGACGTCCACCAAAAAAAAGCATGTGTCGACAGGGGCGGGGCCGGCAATGAATCATTGACCGACTCGCCCAAAAAAAGAAAAGTTTAAAAAAAAAAAAAGTCAGGCTCGTTGTTGCCCCACTCTCCACGGACCCGGCACCGGACAACGGACTTTGGAATTGGGCACAGCTGCAGAGGTAAGGGTACATGGGTCCACTATGGGGTTGACACCTGATTCACAAGTCACTTCTGCTTGCCTAAGCAGAAATTGAATTGGGGATTCGTCAGCGACGCGCTTTCGGCACTCAACCTGACACCGTTGCGGGTACGTAGATTTGGCCAATCAGACGCGGAGATCGAGACACATCGACCAACTCGCGCAGGTAGTAGGCTAAGCTTTATTCGGTAGTAGTTTTTCGTCTTTTGATGTGATTGATAGTTTGGATCACATCAGCAACGGAGGTTTGTCAGCGGGATTACAACTAGGCCGCCGCAACAATGGTCCGCGGCCGCCCTGCTGTATGCGCTTGGTCTCCGTTACCGGTGCGATGTACACTTTGTTGCGACAACGGGCATTGTTGGGCCTTGTGACCTTTTTCTTTTCCAATTCATGCCCGATTCGGAGCTGCTTGCATGCTGATTGAAATTGCCTACTAAGATTGACTGGTGATAAATTACAGACTTTTCTCTACCTTGTTTAGTAGCCGTTTCGGGTTTTAGACGGGGACCCGTCTGTGATGCGATGGGTTGCGGATGTTGGTGGAGCTGGCAGCGGGTTTCACAGTGGACTTGGTGAAATTTTGCATGGTCCTTACATGGGAAAAAATTCGAATTTGCACGAGGACGTGAATGAGATGGGTGCATGGGCCAGTCGTAATGAAAGACGAAGAATGAAAAAATTTCTTTTTCATGAAGCGACTGGGATTTCTGGACCTGCTGCGGAATGAATCGAAATACATGTGAATTGTTAGACGGAGAAAGGTCCGCACCGGTTGACACGTTTCGGGGCGGCATGTCGGACTTGTGACCGTGAATCGCCGATATTCAAATCTGCAGGGCAAACACGTAGGGATATGGTTTCTAGGAGCTTTCTGGCCGAGTAAACTGGGGAAAATTACAATCAATCACGTAGACATGAAGTTATTCGTATGGATGCTCTATATTTCTTTCCTGGTTTGGAAAGTCTTTTTTTACAAGACACGTTTCAAGCCGCGGAGGTAGTCGCCCGGCATTATATGGGTGATGCAACGGAGTGACGACAAGACGGCATCACATTTGATGAATACTCTTTTGGGGACAAGACGTGTATGACATTCATCTCGTACGATTGTTGACATCACTTACTCGTCGAGGCCTTTAATTTTTAATTTAAGTTAAATTTTTTTTAAAGAAATAGTAAAACGTTTGCCACCTCATTGTCCGCGTATTGTACTCGTATCCATTTCCCCCGCAACATCAGGCCATGTCACCGCACAACTTTCCCCACCAGCAACCCGACCTGCCGGATACGCGTAATGACAACTTCACCTACCGCTTCGTAACCATCCGAGATACGATCCTCCCAAGCCAAAGCTATCAAGTATACCCCGTTTCGTCACCCATCGACCCTGAAGAAGACGTCTTCCCAAAATGGCATCAGCCATCATTCCCCGCTTCAGCCTCATCTTCTATGCGCCCCCCGTGGCAGTGACGGCCTGCAAAACGGCCATCTTCAAGGCCGGCGCGGGCAAGTACCCCAACTACGCCGAGTGCTGCTTCACCACGACGGGCACTGGCCAGTTTCGTCCTGGTGATGCGGCGAATCCCCATATAGGCAAGGTTGGGGCGCTGGAGGAGACGCCAGAGGTGAGGGTTGAGACGGTCTGTGAGGGCGAATCGGTGATAAAGCAGGCTGTTGCGGCGCTCAAGAGGTGAGTTGTGGCTGAGCACGATATCTGATCTCGTTTTGCTGACTTTTGGCTTGTCTTTAGTGCCCATCCGTATGAAGAGCCGGCGTATCATGTAATCCGTATAGAGGACTATTAGCTGCCGTGATACAACTCTGAGATGTGCCTGGCTATGGTGCAGTGCCGTCTTTGAGCCTGGAGCCCATCTAGTTATACACAATTTGGTAAAAGGGAGTACTTAATTTAGATGTATATAATTCAGGGGCAGAGATAAGGCATAGTACTTGTTGAAGAATGGAGACAGAATTGTCTGCGGGCAATATGTCTTAGAGAAACTCCAGCAACATAAAACAACAATTTGTATAATTCTACTGTGGGAATTAAGAAGCGAAATAACGCTAAACGTATTAATCCACTTGTAATATAGAATACGGGTATAGCCAATCTCTTTCAAAGTGTGCACCTAGTATCGCTTGCTAAAGCCACCGACACCTGACACCATTGTAGTCTTCATCAACACTTCTTCTCCTTGGGCCAAGGCCACCAACCTGCCAATGGCATCCCATCATAAAAAGCACTAAAATTGTTGTCGTTGCATTGCCGATCAAACTGATAGACAGACTGCCTACTGCTGTTTTTCACAGCGCAAAACAGGGTATTATCCACTGTGAGCTGTCCAGGGTTAAAGCTATGTAGCACTTGATTGCTATGAGCGTATACGGTCATGGTAGCTGTCCACTGTGGGTTGTCATGCTCCTTGTCTGCAAGCAGGTATCGTCGGGCATGAGTCCAACCTAAAGCTCTTGGGAAGTCCCCGAAAGTTGAAGAGCCCATTAAATAATGATTTTCTTCCAAATTGATGTTACTTGTCGACCAGAAGAAGCCCTTCTCCATTAGCGGGGGTATATCGCGGACCTCCACAACCATCTCGACATGCCAGGGAACAGTTTCTGGTGTTTTAGGTATTTTACTATTCCAAAGCTTTCCAATAGGACGTGGTGAGTAGGGCTTTGCCATTGGGTCCTTTAACATCGTGAGGGTCATCACACCACCCACTGGTTTATCCCGGCTCGTAGTGGGACTGTATGGCGGAGGATTAGAGGAAAGTGTCTGCTCTTGCTCATCCTTCTTATCCAGGGAAGTGCTGCTCCCCTCCTGCTGAGTCTGACACATCTTGCTTGCCTGGTCGGAAAGGTTTAGTAGACGTTTGCAGGGCGGAGCATCCGGATCACTTATTAGGAAGAATTTGTGCTCGCGTGTGCGTGTTTCTCGGGAGCATGAGAGGCGATGTTTGCAGCTGTGGGTATTGTGTATTCGATAGAAATTTGGCAGCGAATTTGGCAAGAGGCAAGTTATGTTTTTAAAGGGCTGCTTCGGTGCTAAGTTTAAATTGTGGCAGACCTAGATTTATGGCTGCGCGGCAGTGTAAAAGTTTATGTTGCTGAGGATACGAAAAAAACCTTCACGTTAGTAAAGAGGAAAGAAAGAACAGCCACATGGCACTTGCTTTAATGCCTGATGCTTTCAAACCTAGGTTGTTTAGCACCTGGTAGTTTAAATACCTTGTGTTGTGGTTCGGTCCCATTGTCTCCCTTTTCTTTGCTCTTCAACAGCGATAATTAGTATGGCTCTGTAAGTACGGCTCGAGATGTTGATATTCAGACTTCAAGCTGACAGGTGATCAAAAAAGAATTACAATCTTTCAATATTCATACCGTTCGGGGCCTCTGCTTCCCACTGATGCCGGCTCGTAAGTTCACAAGTATTTCATCATTTTTGTCGAGATTCTTAACGAGTACCGTGTCGAGCAGAGAGGTTCCTTCGCAGCGGGTGGGCGGCACCGACAGTGGTGCTACCCCTGTGGCCCCTCGGGAACCAACCACTTGGTTCCAGATGGTCGTTTGGTGGTGGAGCGAGCCCAGGTCGTTCGTTTGTGCCACCAACCCCTAGGTGCTGGTGGGTGGCATTTTTTTGGTCGCCCTTTTTCTGGGGGCGGCGTACTATCATTAAGAAACCCGCCGACTCCTGCGCTGGTAAGTAATTATCGCATCACCAACCACATACAGTAAGCTCACCAGATCGAAATTCCAGCCATGCGACCGTTTGCACGCCGGCTCGAAAAGCCTCGCACCCTCCTCTGCCGCAGCTGCATCTCTGCCCGCCGCCAATTCGCAACCGACGCAACAACAGCTCCGCCGCGCCCGCCAACGTCGGGTCTAGCACAGCTGCCTTCTCGCCGAGTCCTCTCCGTGGCTGGCCCAGACGCTGCCAAGTTCCTGCAGGGAATTATAACGAACAACGTTGCTTCATCGAATGGCCAGCCACGCGAGGAGGGCTTCTATGCGGGCTTTTTGAAT
Source organism: Lecanicillium sp. S3808 (assembly GCA_023628775.1). NCBI lineage: Eukaryota > Fungi > Ascomycota > Sordariomycetes > Hypocreales > Cordycipitaceae > Lecanicillium > Lecanicillium sp. S3808. Next base: position 521,584 of record JAMAJY010000022.1, read on the forward strand.
GCCACGGGCCGTGTGGTGCACGACACCTTCATATACCCTTTTTACAGCGGTGGCGCGAGCGGTTTACCTGTCGAAGGCGATGGATTCCTAATTGAGGCAGACGCTGCACAGATGACGCGGCTGGAGAAGTACATCAAGAGATATAAGCTCCGAGCAAAGGTCAACGTCAAGAACCTGGCGCCAGAGGAAGTCTCGGTCTGGCAGGCGTGGAACGACAGCAACGAGCTCAATTCGACAGCGAATCAGCAGAACATGGTGCTGCGTGATCCCCGAGCACCAAACATGGGTCATAGAATACTACAAATCGGACAAGGAAAGCCCGAAATCGACGTCGACCTAAGCAACGAAGACGCATACACGATACGACGATATCTACAAGGCGTTGGCGAAGGCCAGGACGAGCTTCTGCGCGAGTCGGCACTCCCTCTCGAAAGCAATATGGAATTCATGGGCGGCATAGACTTCCACAAGGGCTGCTACGTCGGCCAAGAACTCACCATCCGCACCAAGCACCGCGGCGTCGTTCGCAAGCGCATCCTCCCCTGCATGACCTACGACGTCGACAAGGCCGAGCCGGATACTTTAGCGTACGAACCTGAGAGCTCCTCGCCACAGAGTTTGACGGCGGGAATGGTGCCGACAGAGACGAGCATCGGCCGCTCTGGAAAGCGTGGACGCAGCGCGGGCAAGTGGATGAAGGGCGTGGGCAACATTGGCTTGGGCCTCTGCCGACTGGAGATTATGACGGATGTTGCGCTGCCGGGAGAGCAGGCGGCTGCTACGTATAAGCCTGGGGATGAGTTTGTGCTGGAGTGGGGAGAGGAGGATGGAAAGAATGCGGTTAAGGTGAAAGCGTTTGTGCCGGAATGGCTGCGTGCTGGACTTGATCAGGCGCAGAAATAGCGTAAACTGGTTCTTGATGCACTGTTTCGAATCACAGATTTTGTCTTGCAAAAGCTCGCTAGAAGAGCGTTGCTGCTAGAAGAGCGTTTCTACGCCATAAATAGAATGGACGCAAATGAGCCAAATGCGGTTTTGAACAATGGACAGGAACATGTGGCTTGAGCGTGCAATATCGTTTGTCGGATATCGTAGCTCTAAAAGCGTATACTCATCGGATGGCCATGTGATGCAGCCGTTGTCATGGGGTTGCATTGCCGGTTGGTACGGTCGTGTGTGGTAACATGGCGACTATTATGCTCTGGCCATTCGCAAAGTGCAATGGTCCCACGTTGGAACATGTAAGCGGTGCCATCTCTTGATTCAGGGTAACTTCAAGCATTATAAAGAAGCATCAATGGAAAGTTAGATGCCAATGTGACTGGCATGAAGTGACAAATTGCCGGGGTACTGCGTAGTGATGGGCATTGATTACATCATGTGTAAATAATCACGTATAAGTTACGGTCAACGGATAGTAAAGGCCCTCGCCAATCCCGGGTGTTCTATTCAAGAGTCAACAGGCAAAATTCCTATAAAATCATACTGGATTCGTCTACACTTTTCCACAATTGCTGCCCGATATCATTTACTGAAACAACAAGGTCACGATCCCGAGATCCCAGTTAATAAACTTTGTACGGAGTACTTAGGCGCGCGCACCCTCTAAATTAGGGCGACCCAGGCCCGCCCGTTGACGCCCAATTGGCAGGGGCCCCCTTGGTACCTTGTCCGCCAGCGACCCGTTCCGCGATTGGCGCCCCCAGCAGTCTCCCCCAGCCTCATGAAATAAATCAACCACCATCTGCATGCACGTCCTGCAGCCGAGCCATCCAGTCATCAATCATTGGGCTTACCCTGTTTCACAAGATCATGCTTTCTTACTCTTGCATAATCTCGCTCCATGTTTTCTAGCGCATTTGATTGCTCGCTTTTCGCTATACGTCTTCGCCGCGCCAGTCACTACCCATGATCAGTGCAGGATACGCCTCCACCAACGGGGGCATACCCACGCCTCGTACCGCGGCACAGACAAAGAAGCGCCTCATTGTTTGCTGCGATGGCACCTGGATGGATAGCGATAATGGATTTGCCAGGCCGACGCTGAAGCATCCAAAGGGGAGCATACAGATTCCGTCTAACGTGACGCGCATATCGCGCTGCTTCAAGCGTACGTGCAGCGATGGCTCTCTGCAAATCATATCCTACGAATCAGGCGTCGGAACTGGTGCTGGTGCCATGGATACCATTACCGGTGGTATTTTCGGGCTTGGTATCTCTGAAGTGAGTGACTCTTTTGAACTCGCTGTATCAAAAATAAAATGACACACTCGCATCTAACTACCATTCTGACAGCGTGTCCATGAGGCTTACTCATATATTTGCGCAAACTATACCGACGGCGATGAAATCATCCTCGTCGGCTTCTCACGCGGCGCATTTACCGTCCGCTCCGTCGCAGGCATGATTGCAAACCTGGGCCTCCTCACCCGCGAAGGCGTCGAGGACTTTGTGCCCATCTTCAAAGACATGCAGCACTGGCACGATCCGGATTACAAGGATCCGTTCCCGCGCAAGCCGTTTCCTCGAAAACCAAAGGGCCCGGATGCTGCAGATGAGTATCGTCGCCGTCTGGAGAAGATGGGCCTCACGCGCGTTGTGCAAAGGAATGGCGACCTCATCCGTGTCAAGGCTGTTTGCGTGTGGGATACCGTCGGTAGCTTGGGCATTCCCAACATTGCGCTACTTGACAAATTTGGCGTCAAGGCCTCCAATAAAGAATAAGTGCTCCTCATTCTCTTTTATTTCTTTTGACCTAGAAACTAAATCTTTTGCACATTCAAATGGCATGATACAGATCTCTCAGACCGCATAGAAAACGCCTTTCAGGCCCTCGCGCTTGACGAGACACGCGCTCCCTTTTCACCAGCAGTCTGGGAGCGCCGCCCCAAAAATAGACTAACCACGAACCTGCGGCAGGTCTGGTTTCCCGGAAATCATGGCAACTGCGGCGGGGGCTGGGAAGACCAAGGCATGGCGAATATAGCCCTTGCCTGGATGATGGACCAAATGGCCAGCATAGGTGTCGAGTTTGACCCGGCGTCACTGGATCGCATCATTGACAATACGTTTGACTATTACGAATCAGAAGCCCTCTCTGCTGATAAAAACGGCAATGGGCGGCCGCCACAATGGGCCGTCGACGAAATTTATAGACGGAACAGACCGATTAGACCCTGGGCCCTGGGCGAAATCCAACGGAGCACTGGCGTGCTTTTCTGGATCGGCGGCAACTCTATCCGCACACCTGGCATGTATAAGCAAACAGATCCGGACACTGAACTCTGCAAGGAGAAGTTCCTGCGGGATACAAACGAACGCATACACAGCTCTGTGCGTGTCCGGCTGGCGTGCGAAGGGCTCGGCCTCAACGATAGAGGGAGATGGACCTGTCGAGCGCTGTCGAAATGGCGCATGAGGCGGGTTCCCTCGCGGTATAGAAACTATGATCGCCGGCGCAGTACAAGCCGAAGATCCATGGGGAGTGACGGTGACCACTGGGTTTGGGAGTATGCGGGACCAGACCGCGGCGCTCCCAGGCAGCGCGTCATGATTGAGGAGCCGATGGGCCCGTATGAAATGCATTTGCTGAGGGTTACTGGTGGCAGGCCAAATGTGTATGAGTATGCGGAGCGCAAGGCTAATGGACGGAAGCCTAGACGATCGAAGGCGTATTATGATGATATGGACGTGGACTATAGATGATACCGAGCTGGATACACTATACATTTGGTTTTTCAGGTTATATGTGAGATGATGGGTATAGAATATATAAACAAATACATAAATAGCTGAATACTTGTTCAAATCACAAAGAGACAAAATTCATTGGCCGTGTACTTGCTTTCCGCGGACAAACACACGAGCAATGTTCCTGTCGTCGCCCGTCATGATGAATTTTTCCACCATCGTCCTGTTGGTGTCATTTTCCTCAAGAGGAGCATTTACACCACCGCGCGAGTCGCTAACATCTACAACCAATGCATCAAACTGCTTTCCCGTCTCAAAATTCCCAATCTCGTCCCCGAAACCAACGACTCGCGCACCGCCGACGGTCGCCATGTGAAACACTTCTTCCAGCGAAACAGCTGCAGTTCCGTCTTTTGTATCGAGAAAGTCTCGCGCAAACGAAGTTATCATAGAGTGTCGCATGGCATTGAGCATAGAAATCGAATACCCACCTCCAGAGTCCGTACCTAGTCCAACCTTGATCCCACGCCGCAAGAATTCTTGGATGGGCGCAGCCATGAAGCCGCCGCCTACAGTCATGTTGGCAGTAGGACAGTGAGCCACTCCGCAGTCGAGTTCCTTCAAGCGTTGCGTCTCGTACGGCGTCATGATGGTACAGTGAGCCAAGATGGAGCGGTTGTTAAGCAGCTTAAACTTTTCGTACAAGTCGGCTTCATTGTCAAAATCCGGAAACAGAGACAGCGTAAAGTTCTTTTCCTGCTCCGACTCGTTAAAGTGCGTCTGAATAGCCATAGAGGGGTGCTCCTCAGCAATCTCGCCCAGGCCAGCGAGTAGCTTCTCTGGACAGCAGATTGCAAACCTGGGCGTGAGCACCGGCCGAATAAGCTCGCCCTTGGGGTCAAGAGTGCGGATGTGCTTGATACATTCCTCTGTGACCCTTAGAGATTCCTCGTCGCTGGCATCTTGGTAAAAGTCTGGCGAGTTGCGGCTCATGTTGCATTTCCCGATGAGTGCCCGCTGCCCGTTTGCGAGGCATGTGTCTGCGAGGATGGTTGTGGCTTCGCCGTGAAGAGAGCCGTAGTAGCTGGCTGTTGTTACGCCTTGGCGCAGCATGCCCTTTACCACGAGACTGTAGACTCGCTTTGCGTGAGATGGGTCTTTGAATAGGGATTCGTGGTGGAAGGCGACTTGGTCTAGCCATTCGAGAATGTGTAGGCCCAGACCTTGTCCGCGATGCAGCCATTGTGGTGCGTGGTTGTGGGTGTCGACGAAGCCTGGCATGATGAATTGCCCGCGTGAGAGCTCGGTGACTTTGCTTTCTGTGTGTCCTAGTTCATGGAGCTTGGCTGATATTTGATCTTTTTCTATGCCGTGTTCGAGTGCAACGACGTGTCCGTCTGTCGCGATGACAAGGAGAGCTTTGTCGAGGATGTGTAAGTCTTTGAGGGATGTTGAGTGAACAACCACGCCATAAAAGGCCTGGGATCTCAAAGGTTCCGTCATCCTTGGAGGCTATAAAGTCCAGTTTATTGATTACACTGTCCTCAGTTTTGCCAGATCAAGAAAGTTGGAAATAAGTCTGGCTGGCTGTCAAGAAGGCAAGGTGGGGGCGGGGAAGGCTCTAAGAGCGGCGTTGATGTTACACTCTGGGAGCCTTGTTTCTAGGAGGAAAGATTTTGCGCGAATATAAGGCTGTGCCTCGGAATATAAAGGAGCGAATTTTGCTTCATTCTTTTAATAAGCATCCTTTGGTATTGCCGTGCCTGACTATATCTCATTTCGCTACAGTTTAAGGCACGGACTTCAGCTGGGTCACGATGGCGGAAATTAAATGTGTAAGGTGATAAGGTCACCAAGAAAACCATGTATTTCATCCTTCATCTGTAATAATAATAATATAAGATTCTTCAAAATAATGTACAGAATTTTTTTTCTAGCTTATCACCTTTCATTTCTTGCTCCATCTAAGAAATTCACGCCGTTACAGTGTTGCCAGGCGGTTGAATGGTCGTCACGTGGAGCTGGCCCACCTCAAGCAAAAGACTGAAGGCAGCAATCAACATCAACATCTTATCCATACACCACGTTCTTTGGGAGGGTGACTTGGGCGGAAATTTCACCGGGCTGAAGCTGTGAGGAATACACTTACGGTCTCATCACTCGTAACTTACCCGAAACCACCTCAGCGAGGCTTCAATCACTGGAACCATCCGTCGCCACTCATCTCATCAAACCCTTCAAAACACACCCATCAACCACCTCAAATATGAGCGAAGACAACAAGGATCTGCTGCGCTTTGCAGCAGAATACGCAGACAAACAAATCGATCTGTACGACCTTCTCGGCGTAGACGCCCTCACTCCTAAGGAAGATGTCCACCGTGCCTGGCGAAAGCGCTCTCTCAAGTACCATCCCGACAAGGCGGGAGCCAACTTTGACGCTGCAAAATGGGAACTCTTTGAGCGTGCACGCGACGTCTTGTCCGACCCCAATGCGCGCGCTACCTATGACCAGGCCATGAAGGCCAAGCTGCTGCGCAAACAGGAGCGCGAGGCCATGGACATGGAGCGACAAAAGTTTGCGGATGACCTCGAGGCGCGTGAGAATGCGGCCAGGGAACAGCAGATGGCCAAGAGTCAAAAAGATAGGGAGATGCTGCAAAAGGAGAGAGAGCGGCTGGCCGAGCTGCAGCGCATGCGTGAGGAGGAAGTGAAGCGCCAGGAGACTGCAGCGCAAGAAATGGATGACATGGCTGAGGCGAGACGCCGTATGAAGGAGAGAAAGGAGGCCAAGGCGAGGAAGAAGCAGGCCAAGGAGTCGTTTAAAGCCAGCTCGCTCGGCTCGAAGCCAAAGGGGCCTGTTAATGGTGCTATTGGAGTTCCGGGTGAATACCTTGTGGATGTTGATGGCAAGAAGAAGATGTACTGGGAGCTGGTATGCGACAAGCTGAGAGCTGTCCAGGCAGTTCGTGATTTGCAGAGCGCCGGTCAGGGTGCTGAAGGCCTTGAAGAAGCCGAGCGTGGTGTCGAAGCAGCCAGGAAACAAATCTATGATGCGGAAATTTCATTTCAACGACAAGCAGCCGCGTCATAAAGACGAGATCGAAACACGATTATATTCATTTTTAGAGCTACGCTGCTAAATCTACGCCTCATCCAGCCTCAGGATGCGAATGGCATTTGCTCCCATCACGCCAGCGGCTTCCTTTGTGCCGGCCCCAACGGCTCGATTGACTGCTTCCGCATTGAGTCGCGAGCTATCCCACTCGCCCTGCACGTCGCCTTCGATAGGTGGGAAGAAGGGATGGTCGGTTCCAAACATTAGTCTATCCACGCCGCTCGACTCGATGGCGGCTTTCAAGCCAACCTCGGAGTAAATTACTGCATCGAGATAGATTTGCTCCTTCAACACGTCCCAGACAGTCCGACGATCTTTGGGGACTTTACCGTCGCGGACGAGCTGCGCATCGTGGATAATGCAACTCTCAATGCGGCCTGCGAGGAAAGGCAACGTACCGCCGCTGTGAGCCAGCAACATCCGAAGGTTGCGAACCTTGTCAAACACGCCGGCAAGGTACATTCGCGTCACAGTTATGGTTGTCTCCATCGGGAAGCCGAGAGCAAGTGGAAGCACATGGCCGTACTCTTCAGCACGCGGGCCGTATACCGAATTGGGAAGACCGTAGTGCGGGTGTAAGAAGATGACAAGGCCTGCTTCCGCTATAGCTTCAAATATGGGGAGCAGATTAGGATCATCGAGGCCATTTCCGAGCCCAGAAGTGCCGAAAATAACACCTCTGCAATACTTGAGATCTTTGACATGCGCAATAGATGCTCGCAGCGTCTCTAACGGTGCCGTCAGCGGCAGAGCAGCAAAGAAGTACAGCCGACCCGCATGCTGGCTGCACATGGACGAGAACTCATTATTGACAGACTCAGCTACGGCTCCAGCCTCTGAGCTGCTGAGAAAGTCAAACCAGGGATTAGCAAGCGAGATGACGGAAATGTTGATGTGGTTGGTGTCCATAAAGTGAATCTTTTGCGCCAACGACGCAAAGTGAGACGTCAGTGGCCGCCCAGGCGGCTTTGCATCAGGATTTTTGAGCGCCTCTTCGAGCGCGGTAACTTCTGACTCGAGAAGAATTAGACGCGGCTCGGGCGCTTGCTTGAAGGTTCGCACGAGGGGAATCTTGTCTCGCTTTTCGAGGATGTTGATGTACGATGGCGGGTACATGTGCGTGTGGATGTCCACGACGGCGTTGTCTGGAGGTGCCATGATGCAAATACTGTCTGCTGGAACTGGTATCAATTCTGTACTATGAAGCTAGATTGCAGGAAGAATAGTCAATTTGGAACTCTGGGAGTACAGCTCTCGGCGCCGGAAGCTTGTGATGCGCTAATGAGGGGTAGGTTGTATTGGGGAGAAGCCGTTGGATGCTCCGTCGTAAGCTGATCGGGGGCCATGGGTTAAGCTCCATCGGCGCGCATCACAGCGACCCACCACTTCTGTTTAGTTAGGCATCTTTGCAGACTATCATCAATCAACCAACTGTTCAAATAACGAAGCGAATAACTCTTTTAATGAAAAGAGAAGAGAAAATTTTGTACATGAATGCTTCTGGTGTCTTACTTGTGAGATGTGGAGGCTATACTGTTTTCATACAGCAGTTGCCTGTGTTCCGTAGAGGTACTGAATTATATGATTCCTGAATGATTCATTTATAATGATCTAATTATTCTGCTATCTACATATGCGGGGTGTAACAAAGGTAATTAATATACATATGTCAAGTGTGACGCCCAAGGCAATTATTTGGGAGAGCCGCCCAACATCCTCTCTTTCCGTGCCTTTTTGGTCCAAAAAGTGGTTATTCTAGCGGATTCATGCGATGACTGCAAATTTAGGACTACAAACACTTAATGAATTCAAAAATAAAGAGTTTGACGTCTTGAAGAGGCATGAAAATCTGGTGGCAAACGAAAAGTACTTGTGCGAGCTTAGAGAAAGTTATTTTACGCCGTTCGCTGCCTTCGAAGCTCGCAGAAAGGTAATACCCAGGCACCTTTATATTCTATTTTGTCGAAATCAGTCTTATTCCCGTTGGTTTTCCTGATAGCCAGTAATTACTCGTAATCAAGGCGTATCCCCACATTGTGACTGCTCAGGATCTCGTCCCTCCGATCTGGCAGTGGGGAAGCCGAGACGGGGTTAAATGGTGACTCTCGGGAAGCGACGGCTGAAATTGAGGTCGAACGAGTCAAAGACATTTCGGCTAGTACAATACATGTGAAAATATCAGCTAAGCGCCTCTTGCATGGCTGATATTACGGCCGCAATGTTGCCGTGCTGCCGAGTTCCGTATGTATGCGAGTTGCCCAATTAGGATAAGTAGTGGACTTTTGCTGTATAATAGCGGCTGATAAGGTGGAATGAGACGCCAAACAGTGGTGGTTGGTTAGAATGGTAAGCAGAATAATTAATTGGAGACAGCTCAGCAGGTAGAAGTCAGTCTATATGTGATTCCCCTCGTTCTGCAGCATCATTCTCCTGCAAAGGGTGTGTAGTCGCGAGGTAGTCGCGAATAGCGCGGCAGAGGGTGTGGTGTAAATGAGGGGTTGTGCATGGTCGTGTGTGCCGATACGCCAATGATATAAAAGCGGCTTGGCATCCCTCTTCTTTTGTGCAGATGGTGATTCTACTTCACGCTTCCCTGCACTTATTTTTGGCGTGTCTTATTTCTGCGATACCTTTATACATCTTCCCATCGCTGAGACTCGTACTCTGCCCGCATCATGTCTGTCGAAGCAGCCGTTCAGGAAGACGGGCTCGTCATTCCCGTACTCGACTTGTCCAATCTAGAATCTAAACAATCTTGTCACTAACATTGCTCCAGCTGGTCGACTTTTCCAAGTTCCTCGTCGGCTCCTCCTCCGAGCGCACCGAAACTGCCAACGCAATCCTCCACGCCTTTCGCACCGCCGGCTTCGTCTACCTCAAGAACCACCCCATCTCACCCGAAACAGTTGCCAACACGTTTGACCTGTCAGCCAAGTTTTTCGCACAGCCTCTCGAAGAAAAAACACAGCTGAGCCTGACTTCGCCCGAAGAGAATCGCGGATACTTGCGCCAGGGCCGGGAGAAGCTGGTTCGGCCCGCCGACTACGACGCTTCTGATTCTGAGAGAACGCCTGACGGAGTCAAGGAGCTTAAAGAGAGCTTTGAAATTGGACGGGAGAATCACGAGACTTTTAAAAATCACTGGCCAGAGGACAAGGGTGAGGTAGCTGGGTTTAAGGCTGGCATGTTGTCGTTTTGGGAACAGTGCACGAGCCTGCATATGCAAATGATGCGGGCGATTGCAATGGGACTGGGGCTTGAAGAGACGTACTTTGATGGATTTGTGGATGTTGGAGATAATAACTTGCGACTTTTACACTATCCGGCAGTCAAGGCGAGTGTGTTCAAAGCCAGGACAGGACAGGTTCGGGCTGGTGAGCATGCGGTAAGTCGGACAAGATACAAGCAGAAACTGCGCACTATGCTAACGTCTCTTTAGGATTATGGCTCCATTACACTATTGTTTCAGGACGACAGAGGCGGACTGCAGGTGAAATCACCGTCAGGCACCTTTGTTAATGCAACGCCCATCCCCGGAACCATTGTCGTCAATGCGGGCGACTTGCTGGCGCGCTGGAGCAACGACTACATCAAGAGCACGATTCACCGAGTGGTAGAGCCGCCGCGCAAGGAGACGGATGAGTATCCTTCGCGGTATAGTATTGCGTACTTCTGTAACCCCAACTTTGAGAGAATGATTGAGGCCATGCCGGGGACGTATGAGACGGAGGCGGATAAGAAGTATGAAGGGATTACGAGTGGAGATTATCTCGTGCAACGGCTGGCAGCTACGTATTAGGGGACTTAATTATGGTAGAATGTGAATATAGCATGAAATAGTAGTTCAAGCGTCTCTGGCCTATAAAATCTGTCATTAGAAACTCCAAGAGCTGCTTGACGAGCTTACAACGCTCTGTGGATAGGCTAATTCTCGGTTCTGGTCAAATACTATTTGTCTGTTTATGGATTTAGCAAAAGCCGTAGGTTGCTTCGTCTAGGTATGTGCTGTTTTTTGTGAGAAATGAATTGGTTTCAGTTGCGCAGCGCTTGTGTATGACGCCCAACACTGATAGAACGCGGCTACATCTGTGGTTTTCAGGATACGTTACAGGTATCCTCTACCATTTCCTTTTATGTTAATGTGCATTTAGAAGCAGTGAAGCCAATAGAATGTGAGTCTCGTTCTCTTGCATTCAAACAAGCGCTGTTGGTTTCCTGACCTTCCCAACTCAGCCCGCCTACCCCACCCTCCGGCGCCGAGCTAGTAGCTGAGGCCAACAAAACCACCAACCCCATCCCACGCCAGCCTTTTCTCTTCCTCCTCCCATCCTCCTCAACAACGAGCCTCATACTGCGCCAATTGGCCTCCACCGCACGCGCATTTCCGAAATCATTCACAATGGCTTCCTCTTCATCTGCCTCTTCCTCTCCCGCTCCCTCGAATCCGCTCCGCACGGCCTACCTCGTCCTCTACAATGCCCTCTCCATGTCCGCCTGGGCCGTCGTGCTCTACCGCACCATCCAGACGTGCATTTACCCGGGCTATCCTTTCGTCTACTTTGAGGTTGGCGAATGGACGCGCTGGACGCAGACGGCTGCGATCCTAGAGATTATCCACTCTGCAGTCGGTAAGTCCTTCATGCGATCAACAAATTTCGTTCGCGCAAACCTAGACACGACTCCGGCTAACCACTTATCCATCTGTCGGCTCGCAGGCATCGTTCGCTCTCCCGTCATGACCACCGTCATGCAAGTCGCATCCCGCCTCCTCCTCGTCTGGGCCATTACCTGCCCATACCCGTTTGTCACCCAGGCGCCCTTTTACGCCTCCATGCTCGTCGCCTGGTCGCTTACCGAGGTTATTCGCTACTCCTTCTTCGCCCTCAACGTCGCCGGTTTCCAGCCCAAGGTCCTCACCTGGCTGCGATACAACACTTTTATTATTCTCTACCCAGTTGGCATCTTTAGCGAATGCTCTCTCATAATGATTGTGTCCAAGATTCTGCAGGGCATGGACAAGATGGTTTTGTACGCAATTCTGGCCGTCTACGCTCCTGGTATGCCTATGCCTTGACAACGTATATAAAAGGTCGCAACTAACGCATTCTTCTTTGCAGGCTCATACATTCTGTTCACGTACATGGTCAAGCAGAGGATGAAGGTCCTCGGCTCTGCTCCCGCCGCCAAGGATGGTCAGGAGAAGAAGAGCCAATAGGTTGTTTTGCTCAGGCTATTTCTAGCAAGAGCGCACACAAAAGCTATGTCAAATGTACAATTGTAACAATAATACAATGCTACCATTACTATATCTATGTTGAACCTTTCTTGCCTTATGAATTTGCCCCCGTCTCTGTATCCTTGGTATCATCCTGCTGCTTCTCGTCCTCTTCCGTACTACTTTCGTACCAATCATTCTGTAGCCACTTTGCAATCAACCCAGACGCATCCTTGGACAAGGCTTCAAATCCCGGATTCTGTCCCTTTTCAAACATGGCTGCAACACAAATGGTCAGTACAAAGAATCTTTGAATACGCAAAACTGGAAGCCGACTTACTCGTATGAGCCGTCGTCTCATCCGGCGCAGCATCATTCACATTCCCCTTCCACTCTCCCGCATCCATCTTACTCGGCAAGTTGCAAAACGTCCTATCAGACCCCAACACCGTGCCCACCATGCTCACCTGCTTCGGCGCCGCCGCCTTGCCGAGCCGCGTGTACACATTGCCGTATCCCAAGCCCAGCTCCTCGCTCAGCTTCACCATGCACTCGACCCGCTTCCGCAGCTCCTCTTTGCGCGCTAGGCAGCCCACAAACTCAAGATGCGACGACACCCAGGACATTCCTTCTGTGATTTGATCGCGGTTCATCCACGCCGCTGCGCCGCCCGCCGCTGCTGCGCCTACTGCTCCGGCCGCGACGGCTACTTTGCCCCATTTTGACCATCCTCCTCCGCCGCCGGCGCCGGCTTGTGGGTTTGGTGCCACTACGGCGGTAGATTTGTTTGCTGAAGATGCAGCCTTGTTGGCGCCCCAGATACTTGTGCCAAGGCCGCTGAGCTGCGAGATTGTGGCCGATGCAGCTTGGTAATGGCCCTCTGCGCCATGGGCGACGACGCCGGGTGAGATGCCTAGGAATGGGGTGTCAAAAGCCAGCACGCCCTGGATATACGGGAATAAGAGGCTGTTGAAGTTGATTTCTGACTTTTCCACGCCGTCTTCGGAGTAGATGGATTTCTCAGACGCGATGCCCAGTACTGTTTCGACGGCGACGATGCCGCCCATTGAATGGCCGACAAGGATAGTTCGGACTGAGGGCTCGACTGTTGGCGACGGTGTGCCCGCGTCTACTTCCATGTCTATTACTTTTTCCTCCAGCCTTTGTTTTTCAAAAGTCAAACCAAGTCAGCATGAGGCAATGTCACGTTTTATAAAGATAAAAAGTTCTAAGCAGGGGGGGTTTGCCCGGCACTCACCAGTTGCGGAAGCGCATCACGCACTGCCCCAAGTCGCCGCGCGTTTCATACTGCGGATACACGAGAATCCTGACATTTACCTTTGGCAAGGCCTTTTGCACTTGCTCCTTCAGGTGTTCGGTGAATGCATAGCCCTCGCCAAATGTCTGGTTGCCACCCTGAATAGATGGAAAATTTACTGTTAGCTTCTGTCGGCATGTATCAGCAATGGGCTTGCAAACTCACTCGGAACCCGTGAATAAAGCAAAGCACTAGAGTCTTCTTCATCTTCTTTTGTTCCTACTCGCAAAAGAATCCACGATCCGGCGACGGGAGCTCACTCGGTATTAAGCGATCGCGCGAGGATGCAGGTGGCCAAAGTTCCAGCAGACGAGCATCTGCCCCACGTTTGTTCTAATTCAGGGCAGCTGTTTGGTGGTGGGGATACACGTCATCAGACTCTCTACTACCTCTGGGGATACTCTCACATGCGCTGTGGCAAACAACTGGAGGATCTCACTTACAAGCGAAATATTTAGTGTGGAATTGAATTTGCTCCAAAACGTCTATTACAGTACACTAATCTGTCAATAATCTAAACAAAGCACAGTCCAGAAAGGGACAGAGCTTATTTTGCTTGCCCACTTTCGTCTGTCCGAGCCCGGCAGCCAATTTCAAGCGCTGTGGTCAGGCTCTGCGTCCATTGCACAGTTGGTATATCACTTTCTTTCTGCTCCGACTCGCCAAATGCACCCCCTCTCGTGCCTCTGAATCGCACTCAAATCATTTATAAAAAGCCTTGCCCAAACCAGAAGATAAATCAAACGCCGTAGAAACACGTATAAACAAACCCGCAAGCCATTTTCTGCGATGTCAACCTGCAACTCGATATACTTGTTCGGTGATCAATCGCCCGTCTTGCAATCTCGTCCATCCATTTCGTACCTTCCAATATTTTGCGCCGTTCCAGGTTCAAAGCCCGCCGTGGTCCGCTACCGGTTCATTCTGAACATTTTCTTATCGTGGTATTATTTTTCCTCGTCGCTCTGAGCTGCTGAGCTTGCGCCATTGGCTCCTGCTCCAGATCCTGCTCCGGCTCCCGCTCCTCGCGAAGCGCTCGTGATGATCTTGATACGGGTACCACTCGGCTGAGGAGTACTCTCGGCTGCCGATGGAGCTGCAGACCCAGTTGTGCCGCCCTCTTCAAGCTCCTCAAGCTCAGGGTGTGCCTCCATCTCCTCCTTGTATTTAGCCTTGAAGAATTCCTGGTGTGATAGTCAGTATACAGGGTCGCCGCTTTCTCGCACAAACCACTATTTCTACTTACATCCATTGCCTTGGCATCCTGGTAAAGAATGCTGCCGTCCTCGTTGTAGGTCTGACAGTTTCGAATCATCAGGTCAAAGTCCCTGCGCAGGTCGCTTAGGCAGTTGTATTCCGCCTTCTTGATACGAGTCTGGATGTGGTTCATGCAGATGGGATTCGTGATGATTACGTAGTAGTCGGCAAAGTCACGCTTAGGAGGTAGCTTGATGAAGGGTCCAATAACGAGACGCTTGCCAGCGTCTGACTCGTCGTCTTCAGCTGGCGGCTCGATATCGTCCACCTCCATATTCATCAGAGCATCATACAATGTACGCAGGCTCTTCTGCAGCCGCTCACGCTGCTGTGGGTTCAAGCGGGATTCATTCGCACCGCCCTTGCTGGGTCTTCCCTGTGGACCTCGGCGCTTCTTGGCAGGCGGTTCCTCCTCGCCGTCTTCGGCCTTTCGCTTCTCATTCTTGCTACCAGGCTTGCGTCCGCGCTTCTTTGGCGTCTCTACCTCTTCCGTGCTGGCACGACTGGCCACTGGCGACTCTTCGGCTGCGTTTACCAGCGCCGACTTTTTCAGCCTGTTGGTCTCTCTCTTGTCCTTGCGTGCCTGCTTACGCAGGGCAGCAGCCTCGGGTGAGTCCTCATCGTCGTCAACAGCCATCAGCCACTGCTCTTCTGTCAAGCCGTCATCGTATTTGACCTTGGTACGCTCACGAGCACCGCGACCAAGAATCAGATCCTCAGTCTCGTCGTTGACGGGATTGCCCTCGCTCAGATAAATATCTGGCAACTCTTCGTCAGCCATCAGCCTAGGCCTGCCCTTGGCGCCGTATGGGGAGTTTTTCATTCTCTCCTCGTCAAGACGCTGGAAAACGCCGATTTCGTCATCATCACGCGCAAGAAGCATGTTGAGTTCCTCGTCTTCCATTTCATCCTGTTCACCAGATTCAGCCATATCTGCTGTCTCAAGCAGTGTGCGCAACATGGCATCTCTGTCCGTTTCTGAAGACTTGTTATCGAAACGACCAGCCTGAATAACCTTGCCGTCCATATCGAGCTTGAATCGTGCACGCTCAAGGATCTTCTCTTCGACGGAGTTGGAACTAATCAGACGCAAAATTCTGACTTCGTTCTTCTGTCCGATACGATGGGCACGATCCTGGGCTTGCAGATCCTGATGAGGGTTCCAGTCAGAGTCGTAGATGATGACAGTGTCTGCAGTCTGCAGGTTGAGACCTAGACCACCAGCACGCGTAGAAAGCAAGAACATAAAGTACTTGGAGTCGGGAGCATTAAATTCTCGCAGCAACTCGGAGCGCTCATCCGATTTGGTGGTACCGTCCAGACGGAGATACTCAAGCTTACGATAGCGTAGGTAGTCTTCCATAATGTCCATGATGGCAGTCATCTGGAAGAACATGAGGACACGATGGCCGGTGGCCTGGTACTTTGGCAAGATGCGGTCCAGAAGTTCAAACTTTCCTGCCGTTCTCCACAGCAAGTCGTTGCTGATGCTCATGGGGTTCATGACGTTCTCAACCTCATCAAACACAAACGGATGGTTGCAAAGCTTTCGAAGTTGCATAATCATGTTGCTCAAGCCACGGGCACCAGTCTTGCCTCCCTTGCCATCGCTGACAACGAGCTTGTTGTGGGTAACCATTTGCTTGTACAGCTTCGACTGCAGAGCGGAGAACTTGCACTTGATGACTTTTTCCGTCTTGTCGGGCAAGTCCTTCTCGACATCCTTCTTCAGACGACGCAACAGGAACGGTCGCAGCACCTTGTGAAGACGACGAATAACCAAAATTTGCTCTTCTTCCGTCAACTCGATCTTGTCCTGTCCACCAGTATTGGCAAACGGTGTGTTGAACCATTCGTCGAACGTCGTCGCAGACTTGAAAATGCTCGGCAGCACAAAGTTGAGCATAGCCCACAATTCAGCAAGGTTGTTCTGCAGGGGAGTACCCGTGAGAATGAGACGGAACCGAGTGTTGTAATATGACTGGATAGTAGCACTGAGCTTGGAGTTTGTGTTTTTCATACGGTGACCCTCATCAATAATCATGTGGAACCACTTGATCTTGCTAAGAATCGGTCGATCCTTGATGATGTACTCGTATGTCGTCAGCAGCACCTGGAAACGTCCCTGCCGAAGCTTTTCTTGCTGCTGCTTTCTGGCGTTGGGCGGGCCCTTGTAGACAATACGAGAAACACTTGGCGCCCATTTCTCAAATTCGAGGTTCCAGTTGGTCAGAGTACTCAAAGGAACAATGACCAAGTACGGTCCAGTTTGCTGCTTGCGCTCGATCAAGTAGGTGATCAAACTGATGGTCTGGATAGTCTTACCAAGACCCATTTCGTCGGCAAGAATACCGTTCAAATTGTTGTTGTACAAGGATATCATCCATTGCAAACCCTTGATCTGGTACTCCTTGAGCGAACCACCGACCAAGATGCTAGCCTGTTCGGTGACTTCCTCACGGATTCTGTGAGCAACAGCATAGTAGTCAATCTTCTTACCACCCGTCTCTTCGTCTTCTTCAGACTCGCTCTCCTCGGGAGCCTCGAAGGTCTCGGGGTCTTCGCCGTAACGTTCAGCAGCCTGTCGCTGTTGTGCCTTGACTGACGAAGCGAGCTGGTGTAAGAAGCCATCGGTCTGTCGCAGAAGATGAGTAATACGAGTATCCTTTGCCTGGTCAAGCAGCTTGAGATAGGCTTCTTCGTCGTTTGCCTTGAGGGCCTGAAGACGCTGCTTAGCTGTGCGCTCAATGCGCTTCTGCTCCTCCTTTTCAATGTTAAAGTGCTGAGAGTACATGAGGCGGCAAAGCTTATGGCTCTTGTTTCGCTGGCCAGAGGCGTTTGCAATGATGTCACCGCGGTGTCTAGAGATGGCTTGCAAGAAGTCAATGTGTTTCTTCTTCTCACGGTGCTCGCGAGCATCGCGCTGCTGCTTCTCCAGCTTCTCTGTGATACGAGCTTCGCGGACATTTTGCTTCTTCATTCTGCGGTAATTGGAGCGGTTTGTCGTCATGGCCAGGTTGTCGTAGTGCAGCATCTGGCGGCCAATCTTTTCGCGCAGAGCTCGTTGCTTGGCATACAGGGCGAGGCTCTTCATCTCGATGATGGCTTTTCGCTTCAGAGTATCGTCTGCTTCCAGCTCGTCCTTGCTGACATCGAAATGGGCAATGTTGGCCGGTAAGTTCTTCAACTCGGCATAACGCTGGCTCATGCGGTTGAAGACAGAAACCTCTCTCTCATAGCGCAAATGTTCGGCATCGATACCGGTGGGGAAAATGCCAGGAATAAACCATCGGTTTTTGCGTTGCGCGTGGTCAAAGTATTTAATCGAAGGTCGTACCATGTTGGTTCCGTATGGCGACTTGACAGTCTTGTAGATGTGTTCTTTCGGCATCTGACTTGTTCCATCTTCTACAGCAGCCTCTGGCGCATCTGGTGTACCTTTGGACAGGTCTTGAGGAGGCTGACTCGTCTTGGTCGGGGTGGAGGCAGTTGATTGGGTGGCAGCAGCTTGTCTTCGCAGACGCTGGTTAAAAATGGCTTGCTGTAGCTGCGTGGAGATTCCCGCGTTCTTGCCCAAAAGTTTGAATGCATGGATCTGCTGTCGCAACAGTGCCAGCTGCTGCTGGCTGAAGTGGTTAGCCGAGCCAGTGGCAGGCGAAGTACCCGCTGTTGGGGTAGTCGCGGCATTTTGGTTTGGCGCAGAGGCAGCAGCTTGACCATTCGGCCCAGGTTGCGCCGCAGGCTGCGGCGTTCCTTGCTGTGACCGGCCTGGTTGCGCGCCATTGACATTGCCATTTGCCATGGCTTGCATCTGCTGCTGCTGTTGCTGCTGCTGTTGTTGTAGAAACTGCTGTTGGTTTCGACGCATATTGTGTTGTTGTTGAAAGTTCATCAGGAACTGCGAAGCCTTGATATATTCGGGGTCCGTTGGCGGAACTCCTTGTTCCTTCATCTGCTTTAATTTCTGCGCAAGACGTTAGTACCACGGCCGGGCGCGCTGCCTAGAGATGCGCTACATTAGGAAGAACGCGTCAAAGAGACATACCTTGAAGACTTCCTCAGCCTGTTGCTTGGTTGCGCCGGCAGGCATCGGAGCGCCCTGGTGCTGGCTCCCAGGAGGAGCTTGCACGGATGCCATGGTTAATTGTTTTGGTGGCAGCGAAACGCGAAGATTATACTCGGAGACGTATAATTCTGAACTATGTGCCTATTTTCGTTGCATGTCGAGGCGTAAATTCGATGCTATCGCTCCTGTCGCAATAGGTAGCGTGGTGCTGTTGAGCGTCGCGGTCGATATAAAAAAAAAGAGCGTGGGCTACTCGGTAAGCGAAGGGCGACCGCGCGTCGGGATCGTGGGGGATCGAAGCGCGTGGCAAAAGACAATTATCAGACGCAAAATATCACGTCGTGAGATGTACGTTGGTGGGAATGGCCAAGCTAAAAGACCGCGGCAATGGTCTTGAAGGCTCGGTTGGATGGACGAGCGACCGCGTGGCGTGCAGCACGAAAACGTCCACCACAGGGGGTGATTGAAGGGATTGGAGAGAGGAAGAAGAAAAAGTGTGAAAACGGCGATGCGGCGCGTCGGGGCTGGTGCCACGGGTGTGGGCGGCGTGCAAATCGCGTGGAACACGAAGTTGCCGAGAATTCGAGATGGACGCCGATGGTTTGCGACGGACCTGGCGATTTTTGGGATGCGCGCGCTCGCTGGTTGATGATGGGGGAGGTGGTGAAGACACAGGTAACAGAGTTGGGCGTGACGGCTGGTGCAGTCTTGGGCCCACTTGTCACAGTACTTTTCAGCACGGCCCCTGCGCACGACGAATCCTGTCCGAGCAGCGGGCGCAGGGTCGCGCGTTTGCGAAATTTGGTGTATTAGGTAAGGAGGGTGTATCACGTGACGTGGTTCTTTGGGTGGGCGGCTACGGCCGGGTGGTGTATTGTCTGCTCTATGCTCTATAATTTGTCTATCTCGAGGCGGCACGGCATGCGTGGCTCGTTAAATTTGACGGTCACGGTAAACTATGCTGTATCTGTAACACTAAATAAGGCTCAAATGAATCGGTCCAGATCGACCGACCTGCCGATGATGCGATGCCTTTCAGTGTGGCGCTAGGAAAGCGAAGCGGCGCCACACGGTTACTGCCGACAGAGACGGGCAAGTTCACAGCCATAGTTGCTATTTGTGAAGCTCGTGTCAACGGGTACACCCTTCATCGCTTGGCCCGTTTTTTATCTGGCCCTTCCTCTTCATCACTCAATTCCGCATATTGCGTTTCCGGCTGCGTCTTGCTCCATGCCTTTGTAAATCTAGGATCGCTCTTCGCCTGGTCCGCATATTTCAATAGCGCTTCACGAGGATCCTCGTGCAACATTTTAGCCAGAGGTATATTCTCAGCCACATGCTTCTCATCTGGCTGGTTGCGCTGAAATGGTGTCTGCTGCGGAACGTGTGGCCGACGCGGATCTCTGGACTTGCCGCTGGCGGTAAGGCCGCTCTTCTTGGAGCTGCCCATTTCACCGGGGGTAATGATTGAATCTCCAGACATGCCGGCCGCCTGGTCCATGGTCAACTCCGGGTTATCGTCGATATGTCGCTTCTTGGGTGCCCTTGACATGACTTCCACGGCTCCTCTTGAAGATCTTTCCGGATTGTACAGCACGTGTGTTTCTGAGTTTGCAGAACCGGTGATAATTTGGTTCAGTTTGGGATGCCACTCAACTGTGATCAGCGGCGATCCGGGCGTAATTGATGTAACATGCTCTGATCTTAGGTTACCCGGGTTTAAGATGTGTAGATGGCCTGTCGGTGAGCCCGTGATGATGTTTGTTGAATTGGGCGCGTAGCGAATGTTGCTTGTTTGGTAGCTGTCGGACGTCGATGCGTGAGAGGCGGTAACGAGGGGCTTTGTAAACTTTCTTGTATCCCAAAGCTTTATCAAGTCATCACCTCCTCGTGTCACCACCATGCGACCGTCAGAAGAAATGTCGATTCCTCCAGTCCATGTTTGAGGCTTATGGGCTTCTTGCACCTCACCAGCAGGCCGCGAAAATGGACCATTTCCACCATACATTACCAGCGTTCCGTCCAATGCAGCAGCAATAAGCATGTTGCTTCCGCTCTGCGCTGAGCTGCCCCATGCAACTGAAGTCATTTTTGATCGGCCAGCTGAGCCAGCGGCTTTAGACTTGAAGACAATGACCTCTTTTTGCGAACGTTTATTATTGATGTCCCAAATTCGCAGCGTGCTGTCTGTTCCAGCAGTAATACAGATATTCTTGTCCGTAGGATGCCATGTGCCTGTCGTGACTTCTGAAATGTGACCTTTGGTATTGTGCATGTCTCTAAGATACATGTCACCTTTGACAAAGTCAGTGAGGATGTCCCCATCGCGAGATATAATCTTGGCCTGCGGATGCGCAGAGACACAGAGGAACATGCCACCAGAGTGTGGGTTAAACTCGACGTGGTGTATAGGGTGTGTCTCCGGGCCTGCTGCGGAAGACTTCTTTGCAAATGGGTCAACGCTGCGGAAAGCTCGTATCGTGGTTGGTGTCATTGACGAAAAATCGTGGAGATTGACGACGGAGTCTATTGAACCAGTTGCCAGTCGTCCTCCTGATGGATCAACTGCCACCGTTGTAACCGCACGCTCGTGTGTCTTCAACACCATTTCATGTGAAACAGGGTATTCGTCGCCATCGTCAGAATCATCGTCGCTGTCGCTATCATCATCGCTGGAGTCGCTCTGTTGTTTCGGTTCTTGCAGAGACTTTTGTGTAGTCTGTGGCTTATCTTCTACCACTCTTCGACTTCGATCAATCTGTGCCGCAATGTTTGCTTCCTTATCCTTCTTGCCAAATCCGCTTGGGAGAAAGGCTCGCATTGGATCGTCAGGTGCGAGGTCCGGCACCTCGACCTCAAAATCTTCCTCGTCGCTGGCCATCGTCCTCGTAGCGACGTTAATTTAAAGTTTCTTAAATCTGTCTTTGACAGAGCAGGCAAAAGGACATGTAATGCGGTTGCAATGTAGGAGAGAAAGACGCTGTCTCAAAAAGTACGTTGAAGCTAGAGCTAGGGAACGTGCCGACAGACCCAGTCCGGTTACTAAACTACCCGCCGAAAACGTGCATCCCACCGCGCCACGCGACACATTACTTTCCATCTATTTTTCCCGTCGCAACAAACAAAAATCGCCTTCCACGAGATAAAATGCCTCCCGATCCCCTAACAGACGACGACGAACAGTACGTCTCGGCTGACGACTCTGATTTCGCTCCCGATGAGGCGCCAGAGGTTGCGTCGTCGGATTCTGAGGGCGAGGGCGAAGCGCCAACCAGCAAGAAACGCAAGCAGACGTCAGTAGCCGACACAGGAGACGCGATTGACGATGCCGACGCCGATAATTCCGGAGACGAAGCTATAATAAATCGCGGCAAGAAGAAGCTAAAGCGGTCCAAGGATAAGGATGTCTTGGACGATGAGGAAGGAGGTGAAGGAGGGCTCGTGAAGACGAGAGCGCAAAGAGCACAAGAGTATGTGCCATAATTCAGGATATTGCGCCGAATACGACACTAACTATTCGCCCGCAGAAAGGAAGAGCGAAAGTATAAGGTTAATAACGAGCCTGTAACGGTTGATGTCGATGCGCTATGGGAGCAGATGAAGGCTGGCAAGACCTTTACTCCGCCGCCGAAAGAAGCGCCATCAGGCGAAGCCGAGCAAAAGGATACAGGGGATCAGCCACCCAAAGACGCTGACACAGATATGATTCAAATAAAGCGTACATACAACTTTGCCGGCAAAGTACACACCGAAGAGAAGCTCGTCGCGCGAGACTCGGCCGAAGCAAAGCTATATCTTGAATCAGAAGGAGCCAAGGGCCTGGACGCTTCTCCACCGAAGCGCGCTACGAGAAAGGCTTTCCGTTCAGCATTTGAGCCCATAACGGACTCGTCAGCAAAACGTACAGACCTTAATTTGGGACTAGCAGCGCGCTTGATGGCGTCAAAGGAGGCGGAAGCCAAGAAGCTCAACACGGTGGAGAAGAGTCGCATGGACTGGGCAGGCTACGTAGACAAAGCAGGAATCAAAGACGAGCTCAAGCTGGCTGGGAAATCAAAGCATTCGTATGCTGCGAGACAAGATTTCCTTGCGAGAAGCGAGGCTATACGAGACGAGGAATCACGACGCGCGAGAATGGCTGGGCGTACTTGAGTGGGCACCAGGCGTTGGATATTATACAAAGGGTGCGCCTTGTACCAGGAATTTCTGGTCTGTAAATTACTTAGACACCAAATTAGATACCCATTTTATGAATAATCGACTTTTTAACAAAAAAATTGGCCTTGCAAATAAACTCGTGTAGAAGCCGTATACTAGTCGATGGATGTCGCGGGGGTGCTTACCGTTGACCGCCAAAAATTATCGATAAGGCGGACCGCGAAAAAAAAGTTAGGAACAAACCAGCAAAACCCCCCTCAACACAACGTCTCGACAGCCCATTTCCACCGTCAAACTCGTCTGCTCAACCTTCACAATGGCCGTTCTCGGCAAGCGCAAGGCGTCCAAGGTGTCCAAGACTTCAGAGCCTTCAATATCGGCCGAGGAGGCAAACGAAATCTTCCGGCGACATTTTGAAGCGCAGTTTGCACCACTTGAAGATTCAAAGAAGCCAGACGAAGCTTCGCGCAAGCGCAAAAACGACGACGAGAACGACGTGGATGATTCTGAGGAATCATCTGGTGAAGACAATAATAGCGACATAGATGAAGTAGAGGACGAAGAAGACGAATGGGGGGGCTTGTCCGACAATGACGATGAGGACGACGACGACGACGACGAAGAAGAAGAAGGTAAGGAACCTTTTTCTCGAGATGCATTTTTCGCGAGTCACAACATCTAACACACAATTTCTTCTTTTTAGATGCTCCTCAAATCCAAATAGTAGACCACTCAACAGCCCAAACACCTACCGAACCAAAAATGAGCAAAAAGGAACTCAAAGCATTCATGTCGTCCAAAATCACCGACCAATCCGCCCCCTCAAAGCCCTCCTCCTCCTCCACAACAGACCAGCAAGCTTCACCGTCCTCATCAACAACCCTCCCCGAAGACGCCCCAAGCCTCCTAAAGCAAGACCTCGAACTCCGCCGCCTAATAGCAGAATCCCACCTCCTCGCACCATCCCACGGCTCCACATCCCCCTTTGCCTCGTCCGTCGTGCACGGCGGCGCCACAGAGCCCAAGGCCTTTACAGCAGGGCGTACGCGGCAGCGCGCCACGGACATGCGTCTACAGGCGCTCGGCAGCAAGGGCTCGATCCTGAAGCAGGAGAAGATGCCGATGAATATGCGCAAGGGCATGGTTGCTGCTGCCGAGGGACGGGAAGCCAAGCGCAGGCGCGAGGCAAAGGAGAATGGTGTCATTTTGGAGAAGAGTGGTGGTAATGGCAAGGCGGCGAAGAAGAAGCAGAGGCCTAGGGAGAGAGGCGTTGATGGACCGGCGGTTGGGCGGATGAAGGGCGCTGAGTTAAGGATTAGTGATAGGGATGTTAGGAAGATTGAAGGTGGGAGAGATGCGTTTGGCAGACGGTCCAAACGATAAATATGAGCGAAGAAGAGCTTTTCTCTCCAATGAACAATACGATGGTGCGATTTGGCAGAATTACAAGTCGGCAGCATATAGAAGGCACAATCTTATACAAGTTCACTGTCAAAAGCAGGGGATTTTGTGTCATCGTAAATTTTCCATTTGAATTACTTGCCATATAAGGCATACGGAGCCATCTCCATGACTACCATCATCCTTTAACTCGCCCAAACTTCCATACAAAAAAGACTTCAACTATATGTACACAATTGTGGTCACGCCTGCATCCAACCACCGTTTCCTGCACAGGGTACTATGTCTATCTTGCCCACTTGTGCTTTTCGACCCCAGCATAGAACCACCAATATAACAGCATAAAAACATGATTGTAACATGATAAAATAAAAGGAAATAGAAGCAAATGACTTAGGAGCGTGCCGCAGCTTCAGGGACACGTCCACGTGGGAGGAACAAATCAAACTTGGAATATCGCGTGTCAAAAGAAAAAACGATAAACAAAACCGCTACATCATGCTGTTGGCATTGATAGTCGTCGGTTGGCTGAGGGTCATGGGCATGCTGAGCGTTTGAAGGCTGTTGAAAGACGTTGTGGGCACAGTGGAAGGGGGTGCCATGTTGGAGTTATCCACTGCTGCATTGAGAGAGCCGGTGACATAGCCTGCCTCAGATGATGGCGATGCTTCTTCAAGAGACCCGAGCTGCTCCTCGCCGGAGAACTCCTCTTCGTCTTCGGCAGACAAGTTGATCGAGCCGTCGCCACCATCTTCGCGACCATGAGTTCGCTTGTGTCTGCCAGAATGGTAAGTTAAAAAGAAAACGATAAAAAGGAAGAGAGAGA